>LR750126.1:0-51589 GCA_902729485.2 Mus minutoides
AAAATGAATTTCAAATTGAATTTGTTGCTTGTGAGATCTGCATTATATACTTTTAAATGATTTATTTATTTTTTAAGTATGTTGTCTGATTATCTATGGGTATATCTGTCTATGAGTACAGATGCCTTGTGAGGTAATAAAGGGGTTCAGTCATCATAAGCATGAATTACAGGCAATAGTAAGCTGCCAGATGTGGGGATGGAATTCAGGTCTACGGCAAGAGCTGTATTTGTTAGCACTTCTTCAGCACTCCATTATTTATTTTATTGCCACAAATATGTATAGACTTTTTTTTTAGTTACATGAAAAAACTGGATTTTTTTATGTCATTTAGCTGAGTGTATATATGGCACTTGGGTCTTCCTTTCCTGTTTTACTAATGCTCTCTCCCCATCAGTGCTCCTCATCCTACTCTCTAACACTCCAGTTTCCAACCTTTTCTACTTCATGTTTTACACTCTCATTTATTCATTTTTATATATATATATATATATATATATATATATATATATATATATATATATATATAAAACAGAGCCTCTATACAGTGTATATTCTATCATACTTATAGATCTGAGGAAAAGATACGAACAAACTATAATGGGACTCTCATTTTATCTAGAGACTTAATGACATTTAACCTTAAGTTGCCAGGCTAACTTAAACAGTCACTACATGTAACTAGAGAATCGGACACTTAATTTCATAAGAATATGAATTTTAATTGTTAACTTTTAAAGTATCTTTCACAACTATGGTTTCATGAGTTTATATGGTAATATACTAATATTGTAATATTTGTTTTATAAATTATTAATTATATCATCAAAACACTTGGTGGATATTTTTAAACTGTTCATACTACTGAACTGCTATGACATGGAAAATATAAGAAAATAAGATTGTTTAATTTGTTTAGGGATATGTAATTAAATAGTGGTCAAAGAGAGAATCCCATGCTTCACACAAATGGAAAAGAATGTCATTGATTACTAAGTCAATGCAATATACTTCTTTAACTATATTACCGCTGACCTTTTCTCATTTCTATACCCTCCTAATATATATGTTGTTGATTTCTACTCCTCCCTTAGATATTACACAATCCATTGTTTTTGACTGTGTACTCTCCAGGTGTTCAAATATAACTGCTTCTGGCAAGATTTCCAGTCACTGTAAATGTACATGCATTGAATTTTCTGAGAACTCTGCACATCAGAGTTAATTCTAAAACCAGATGCTTGGTCTGCATTAATCACAACAGCATGCAACTTCATTCAAATTATAAGTATTCATGAAGCACCAAGATCTACATTTCATTCTCACAGTGTGGTAATATTTATATTCATTTTGATGGTGTGGTTTCTATGTTCACCCAAAAGACATGGGCTTAGATCTTATTTATTTTGGGGGAAATTTCTGTTTAGGTTGTTTTGTTACATCTTTGGGATGCTTCAGAAAAAGGCACCGTGGCTGTCACCTGCTTGAAAGGCTCTACTTGTGTACGCCAATCTCCCCATGAGCAGCTGTATCACAGCTGTCATTTTGACTGGTAAAGATGTCTTTGGCTGATAAGTCTCTGCCTGTGGCACGCAGAGTGACTTCAAACAACTAATTAGCAGGAACTAGGCCACCTCAAGGTTTGATGCTGTCCATCAAGGCTGTGGCCACTGCTGACACCATCAGGAGATCTGTCAAATATGGCTCTTCCTAAAAATACTACCAAGCCCACTCACTCTGTGGTGAAGCTAGAAATGGCACAGTGTTTTGAATAGGAAGTGAGAGAAGGTGATGGCCAATCTATAAAGACTTGAATAATTGGGAAAATACTGAACACACGGGAAACTGAAATGCCCATTCATTTACATGTATGTGCAGAAAATAAGGGTGTCAACTGAAAAAAAAATCTCATGAATAAAAATTCTACTGAAGAAATTCCTAAAGCTATAAAATATTTTGAGAACTCTTATTTAGCACTGCAAAAATATTGTTTTATATTCTCTTTTAGAAGGCACTATTAATTATCATATATACCAAGTATCCCAATAGACAAAGATGTAACTATATAACAGATGCATAGTGGATACAAAATTATTCAGTTCATTCAATTAGCCAAATCTGTTTGCAGAAATGTATGCATGCACTTGAATACTTAAATTTCCAGTTACATGTTTAGATATTGTTACGCCAATTATCCTAAATTTACTTTCAAAACTAATAAGGTCACCATTCTTTATAATTAAAGGTTTTGTGCTTATATAAATAGCATACAGTTAAATTTCACATACATTTATATCATATTAACTACAAATGTGAGGTCTGTTAGTGTGCTTGTATATTTTGAACCAGATTGAAGTTTTGTAATATAAGTATCAATAGAGATCTAAGATAAAATCTGTGGATAATCTCCAAAAGAAGGAAGAGAAATCAATGCATCCTTTAACTACTGTGCTAACATTTCTGGTTTGGTTTTATTTTGCATCTTGAACATCTAACCTTTCAACACAGCTGTCTCCCTTCATGTGCTGTAATATATATATATATATATATATATATATATATATATATATATATATATATCAAACTATGCATGCTCTTTATTGTGGTATAACTATAACTTACTATGTCTGGTATTACTCCTATATTAATCAGAAGTGAAAAGGGAAGGAAGGACCAAAAGAACAAAATAGAGAAAATTATGAATCATCATTTGTTAACAGCATGATTATAGAAAAGTACAAAAGAAGGTAATAGATAATCTGTTCTGTATCCCCTAAAGAACAAGTGTCAACATCTCCATGGATATGAAATATAAAGAGGAAATTTAGAGTTACTAAATATATTTATATACCAAAAGAGAAAACCAAAGGTGGACATGCTGAGCCATATTTGTATATGTGCCTTTTTATAAAACAATCAGAAAGTCCAAACAAAACCAGAGAGTATACGTGACTAGGGTTCTGAAGTCCACCTTTCACTTTTTTTTAACATTAGAAAGCACAAGTGATGAATGCTTTCCTTTATTGAATTTGCTCTATTACAGAATTCTGCAAACATATCTGTGTCATTTGCATGTGACCAAGGTACAAGGTGTACCTGTAGAGTGTTTAAAGTATACTTTGTATATTACATCATTTTGACAAAGTTATTATTTAAAAGTATATGCTACTTATTATAAGTAGTATTTTAATATAGTTCTATTTTCTTCCTAATGTTCCTTTTACTAACTATATAATATACTATTTTACTCTATTAAATGTTTCTATCACAATATTTTACAAATCTGATAACTCATCAAAAGTGATAATTCCTATTTATTTATAAATCCACCAAAAATCTGTGCTATGAATTTAAATAAAAGGTCAACATTTTCCCTATCAAAATGTTTTGTCTATTTGCTGTGGTAATTCACTGCAGTTGCCCACCCTAGGATTTCTTAACCAACCATCTGCACCTACAGGATTTCACACTTGCAATAACTGCCACATTTCTAAGGTCTGGCAGCTAAAATTCACACAGATTCCTAAGTCCTTACACCAGTCTTACAAACTTTTAAAGCTAAAATTTCCATCTAACATCGATGTTTAGATTTTATCCCTACAAAGAAAATCTTAGCTGTATTGAACAATAGACCATTTTGTAAGAACATTAGCATGATAAACAGTAACAGGGAACAGTTACTCATACTGATAGGAATTCTCATGTCCTTGTGTGTGTGTGTGTGTGAGGGAGAGAGAGAATAAGGAAGAGAGAGAGAGAGAGAGAGAGAGAGAGAGAGAGAGAGAGAGAGAGAGAGAGAAGAGAGAAGAGAGGAGAGAGGAGAGAGAAAGGAGAGGGGAGAGAGAGAAGAGAGAGGAGAGAGAGAGAGGAGAGAGAGAAAAGAGAAAGGAGAGGGGGAGGAGAGAGAGAAGAGAAAGGAGAAAGAGAAGAGAGATAGAGTGAGTGAGTGAGAGAGAGAGAGAGAGAGAGAGAGAGAGAGAGAGAGAGGGAGAGAGAATTTCTATAACATTTCCCTGCCTGTTGAGGTATATAAAACCTGAAAGCTCCATCTGTCTGTATCCTGTGCAGTTTCATGGCTCTGGGAAATGAGGTATCAGAGAAGGGAAGTGGCAGCTAAATTTATAGATCAAAGTTGTTTAGTAAGGTGATAGGCATAAATGGTATAAAATAATAAAATTATGCATGCTTTTCCATTTCTGTGTTTCTATTTTAGCCAGTGTGGTGCTACATCAATTCTGTGATAGAGGGGATGGTAGGAAGAGGTGAAGACAAAAAACTTTAACATGACAGTTTCACTTCTGCACCTCATTTGAACTCCAATTTAAGAAAGAATTTCAAGTATGATTTTTTTTTGACATTTGCTTAGGAAATAACTTTTATGCACTTTTAAGGTGGAATCATTATATCACTCCAAGATCAGAAATCCTAGGAAATAAGCAAATTTTATGCTAATGTTTTCTAGTACCATGACTTATGTTAGCCTAACCTATCTCTTCTTTCCCCGGGTTATGACTATGAAATCAATTAGTTGTATTGAATTTTAATATTGGCCCATGGACAGTGAAATAGTCTATGATGCTTTTGTTTTGATTGTTGTTATTCAAGCATTTTCCAACAGCTAACTGTACAGTTTCTGAATATGAACATGGTTGTATCTTACTCAATGTGACAACATGTGGCTATAAACAAATCACCTCACATCATAGTATCAGTTTTCCCTCCCACAAAGTGAATAGAATTGTAGTTAGAATTAAAAATCAATATTTCAACTATACCAAAAAACCCCTGAATTAATGATGAATATTCAAAATTTTAAATGAGCATTTATCAGAGTTTAAATGACTGCAGTTTTAAGCCAGCAATGCATGCAATTATAACATGTTTTATATTCAGTGATAGATTAGAAGAATTAATGTAATGAATACAAAATACTTAGAGTAGTGTCAGGGATTAAAATATCTCAACACCTGATATTAGCATTTCTTTATGAGTAAGCAATAATTATTTCTAGGTAAGATCTGATTGGTTAAGAATAATATTTCATTATGCTTAAAGCCTAACTGGTCATACCAGTCTTGGTTTTATTTTGTATTGTATCAGATGTCATAATATAAGTTTAATAACTTAATTTAGATTAATTACCTTTAATTACAAGAATATTACATGAACAAGTTAATCCTATAAACTACATATCTTTCTATTAAATTTTATTCATAAGTAAAGAAATCATTAATTCTGAAAATGTATTATTTACAACATACACTTACAAGATTTTACATATATTATAAATAAATAGCATATTCTAGAGAATTAAAATAGTATAGTCTAGAGAATTACATTGTAGGTTATAATTATCTTTACTTTTTAGATCCTAAAACTTATAAGCAATTCATTAATTACTTTTCAGAAACTGATTATTAAAATTAACCACTTTATTATTAATTGATCTGCATGTAATAAATTTTTAAACTGAATATGTTTCACCCAGATATCTTTCTAGAATGTTCAACATAGCATACTTATTGTTCCATTTTCATAGAAAAATATTAGACCTTAAATTTTGTTTTTAATAAAATATGCATTTAAGGAATTAGATTACTACAATCTTACATATCATTATTAGTTCTTTGATAATGATGATGTGCAATGCATTTTAATCCTGTCATACTTCCTCCTTTAACTACTACCAAATACTCATGCCTTTATACCCACACAAATCGATGTCTTCTTTTTTTTAGGACAATGTGGTCCAATTTGTGTTACAAAAAAAATATGAACTTATGATAAGTATGTAGAAATGATGACAGACTAGACATACATTGTGCTAGAGACAACCTGTGATGCAGAACATAAACTATAAAACATACATATATTGTTGTTTTTTTTCCATATTCAGTATCAAAGAAACAATTTTTTTTTCTTTCAAATAAACTTGTATACTGTCTTAGTTAGGGTTTTATTGCGGTGAACAGACACTATGACCAAGGGAAGTCTCATAAAAACAACATTTAATTGGGGCTGGCTTACAGGTTCAGAGGTTCAGTCCATTATCATCAAGGTGGGAACATGGCAACATCCAGGCAGGCATGGTGCAGGCAGAGCTGAGAGTTCTATGTCTTTATCCAAAGATTGCTAGTGGAAAACTGACTTCTAGGAAACTAGGGTGAGGATCCTATGCCCACACCCACAGTGACACACCCACTCTAATCAGGTCACACCTATTCCAACAAGGCCACACCTCCAAATGGTGCCACTCCCTGGCCCAAGAAAATACAAACTATCACATTCCACTCCCTGGCCCACATAGACTTATTGGAACAATTTTTAAAATATCTTGAAACGACCCTGTTCAAAATTGTTCACATTATAATCATTTTTGAGCAATAATGGTCAAATGAAAGAGTGTGAGCAAAAGCTTTTCTGAAAATCATTTATGTCTATGTCCTCTAATATAGCAAATTAAAATTACTTCTCCAGTAACTGAATTATTGATACAAATCAATATCATAACAATGTATATTTTTTTTCTAATTTACCTAAAAACCAATAAAACTTTTACCTACTATGTGTCTATAAAACATCTGAGAGTAAAATTATCTTTATTTCACAAGGGCTCTAAAAAGATAATTTCTCTATCCAATAACTATCAAGGAATTATATAAGATTTATTCACTTATTATTAAAAAACATGAGAGTTAAATATTTTAATAAATTCAACTATCAGATATTTGAAAAAATGTGGATTTTCTTTACTTTTATAATTTTTGTAAAATGCCAGATTAGGAAAACTGGTGGAGGAAGGGACAGGAGGACTGGAGGAGCAGAGGGGGATTATAACCCTATAGGAAGAACAACATAGGCTGGCCTGACCACCCAGTGCTCCCAGAGACTAGAACACCTACCAAGGAGGATACCTGGAGGGATACATGGCTCCAAATACATATGTAGCAAAGGATGGCCTTGGCTGACAGCAGTGGGAGGGGAGGCCCTTTGACTCAGAGAGGTTCGATTCCTCAGCATATGGGGATGCTGGAGAAGTGAGACAGGAGAGTGTGGGTGGGTGGGTGAGCACCCTCATACAGGCAAAGAGGAGGGGTGAGGTCGAATATGTGATGGAGGAGTTGGTGGAGGGATAACTGAGAAGTGGAATATCATTTGAGATGTAAACAAATAGAATGATTAATTAAAAATGACAGCCTTTTACATTTTTTTTTTTTTTTTTTAATTTTTTTTTTATTTTTTTATTTTCTCGAGACAGGGTTTCTCTGTGTGCCCTGGCTGTCCTGGAACTCACTTTGTAGACCAGGCTGGCCTCGAACTCAGAAATCCGCCTGCCTCTGCCTCCCGAGTGCTGGGATTACAGGCGTGCGCCACCACGCCCGGCTCAGCCTTTTACATTTTTATGATTGAAATATATCCTATATAATTTATATTGTGTTATTTTATAGTAGTAATTATGTAGGGATCAGATAATACTGGTTATTAAAAAACATATATAGTGTTTGTGAAAAAAAAGTGATCATCAGACATTGTTGCTCTTGAACGTTTCAAGAGAATTAGAGAAATTCAAATACACACACACACACACACACACACACACACACACACTACAATATATTTTTGTTCAGGTAGAAGATCCTAAATATTTAAACTTCCACAAAAAAGTAAGAACAAAATGTATTAAAGAGAATTGGAGGCTAATAAACCTAAATGTTACTATAACACTTTATGACCTCAATTAATTATTTTTTACCTAAACACTTTAGGTGTTACATTTTTGTTATCAACATATAATGTTATAGAAACTTACAGAATGATGTATTTCTTTACAGTGTAACGATCAAACTGCTGCAAAAAGAGTCTTGCAACATTTTTATACATCATTGCATAATTTAAGGAATTGATTAAAAATATCATTCTTGACAAATTAAACTGCAAGGCTCACATTTATAAGTATGTTACCCATTATCTCTATGGATGCAGAAAGTAAGTGAAATGTAAAATATTTCTCAAGATAAAATTTAACTAGTGCAACATAATTTATTTAAAATATTGATTCTTTTCTATTATACCCCAATGTAAGAATACATAACATTATTGATACGTGTGTGTGTGTGTGTGTGTGTGTGTGTGTGTTTGTATATAATTTAAA
This sequence comes from Mus minutoides, assembly GCA_902729485.2. Lineage (NCBI taxonomy): Eukaryota > Metazoa > Chordata > Mammalia > Rodentia > Muridae > Mus > Mus minutoides. Next base: position 8,153 of record LR750126.1, read on the forward strand.
AAAGAAAGTTCATACTTGTGATGTACTTGTGTTGGTATTGTGATAATTGGGGAAAATAAATTATATAATTATATTTTGGTTAATTTTTTTAAAAATTTAATATTAAGAAAAATGCTTAACCCATACACACAAACACACACACACATGTATACACATACAAATACACACACACACACACACACACACACACACACTGAAACAAAACAAAATAAAGCAAAACAAAAACAGGAATAAGAAGAACACTTTTGGGACTATGGCCACGGTCCCATAAGGCATAATGTGTTAGATCTCCTAATATTACATAAATGTAAGTAAATGGAGTTTCTAAATTTTATGTTGGGCAAATATCATTTTAAAAACTAAGATATTTTAAATATTAATTTCAATTATACAAGTAAATTAGTCAAATTTGGGTAAATACAGTTTTATAAAAAAGATATTATTGAAATTACTCACAGTTTAACAAGCATATCTTTGGTACCATTGTTTAAAAAATGTAAATCTCTTGGTGAGTTAATGTGCATGTTCTTGTGTTGAAATAAGAAAAAATGCATTAAGAAATAGCACATTTCTCCAAAACTCCAAAACAAAGTCATTGACTATTTTTTCCAAAAATAGATAAAAATGAAATTTATGTTCACTGCTATAAACATGATAAATTCACAGTGATACTATTATAAATGAGAGATAGAGCCGGGCGTGGTGGCGCACGCCTTTAATCCCGGCACTCGGGAGGCAGAGGCAGGCGGATTTCTGAGTTCGAGGCCAGCCTGTTCTACAAAGTGAGTTCCAGGACAGCTAGGGCTATACAGAGAAACCCTGTCTCGAACCCCCCCCCCCAAAAAAAAAAAAAAAGGAATGGGGGATATGTTCTATGAACATATTTCTCTAATCTTATTTACTTTAAGCTATATTAAAGCACTACTAGAAAAATCCCATTATAAAAAGAAAACAGAAACCTAAAATCATCTTTAATAGTCAGCACAGTATATTTAAAATCTAGAGAAAATAGCAATGCTCTGTACCAACAGTGACTCTATAGACGCAATCGTACCTCAGAATGACTTTCTTCATTCTCTCGAATGTGGAAACTGGTAGAGCCGGGATATTTCTGATGTGTGACAGGAATATTGTCATTTTTGCTTTGTGAGTTACACTGAAAGAGATTACCAGATAATTGTGACAAACTACTCTATATGTCGAGGGTCCATTGAGAGTCAAATCTGTTTTCTGTGAGTCTATGGATGGAATTTACTTTCAACTAAGCAGGATCCAGACTCAGATAGCATGCACAGATAGACAGGAAAGCAGTAATGTGGCCATAATATTAGTATTTTAGTGATTTAAAGGTATTAGTTCACTTCTATCAAAGGTGTTATTTAAATGCTAAACTGTAATATTGTCATAAAAGGATCAATTTATAGAACTTCAGATATTCAATTATATGTAAGCTTCTCACTATAACAATATTTAAGATGGCTGCTCTCCACATTCTTCCATTCATGTAACAAGAAGAAATCACCCATTTCCTGTTCTTTGCTTTGTTCTTCTTTTAAAGTTTCTTCTTAGTGAGGACAAGGCTCCCTGTGAATATTGCTATTTGGCCATTTGTGAAGTCTAGCGTTAAAATTTCTATAGTCTTTAATTTAATAAAACACATCAGGCACCACTGAGAACGGGTCATCATTCAACCACAAATCAAAAATATTATGATGTTAAAAATATTTTTGTATTGAATTTTGAAGACAACAATTATCTAATTTGACTTTGTTGTAAATAGAAATATCTATATGACATTAAGAAAGATTGTAAACACAATTAGTCATATAATAAGCTTTTTAGTATAGAAAAAATATTTCATGATATATATATATATATATATATATATATATATATATATATATATATATATCAGCTTTGTTCACACCTCAGCTCTATTATAGTTCTAGTTCTACATGGGTAAGTGAAACAATACTGATTGATACTTTGAACTTCTGTTGAGAACCTAGCTAACTAAATTTTATGTATGATACCTAAAATGTGATCCTGTCCAAATCAATTCACTGAATGCTTCTAAAATGGCCTGAACAGCTTCAACCTTAACTGTGAAGATCTCTCTTTACAAAGGCTTTTGTTTTATAAAACAATAAAAATAAAATATATCTTTAAACATGTTTTGATAAACTGTAATCATCCTAGTCATTTTAATCAGTTTCTATACCTAGCCTTCATGCATATTTTTATGTTGATTAATCTACTTTACACATCTCATGTATTATGCAGTTTTTCCTTCAGAGAAACATTTCATAAACTTAGATAATTCTTAAGAAATTTTACAAAGAACCGATGACCTAGTTCTGGTTTATACCAGTTAATTAAGAACTCACACTGCAGACAGAGATTAGGAGAGGATGCTAATTTATGACATTTACCAATGTTGCTCTGCTCATGTGTTTATTTAGTAGAAAGTCATTTACTATGTGCATGCTATCTCAACTGTATCTCTCATACCTTTGTATAAGGGTTACTGTACGAGGTTTCACAGACCTCCTCTAAAGAGTCAACTCCCGGAGAGAAGAGTGTACTGAGATCAAACATAGTTCAACTACATTATGATTGGTCGTGTTCTTGTTTTGGTTGGAAACCTAACTGAGATAGCCGTTTCGGAACTCCCTACACGTCTACTCTTACTGATTATTCGTTTGCATTCAAGGTATAAGAAAGTACAGAAAAAATTGAAGAAATATAGTTTTTCAATCCATGAGAAGTTATAGAAAATTACAAAAAAAAGAATGTGGAGATTATTTTGAAGATGAACAGAAGTACATTGAATTCAATAGTAGAATCATCATGACAAGTTACTTAGCTCAGTATAAAAAACAATTGCCCAGGATAGGATTTTTACTAAGAACTGAATGACCTATTGGGGATGAACTTCTGTACCCACTATACACCATAAAAAACATCAAACTGCAAATAACATGAGTTCAGTTGCAACTGACCAATTATATTCGCATAAATTCCCTCATTCAATAGATTTGTGCCCATAAGCCTGTTTGGTATCTCATTATGGAATATCCCCCTTTTGTAAAATAGTGAAATCATCGGGAGAAATTTTCAGCCATAGACACTTCCTCATTAATTTTAAGTTGTCATTTTCAAGGTGGAAGATTAAATGCAGGGAATAAGCCAATGAAGAAAAGCATCATTATGATGAACAATATTCTGAAATAAATTGTGGCAAATAGCCAAACATAAGAAAAAAATTGGGGGAGTGGAAATAGTTTAATCAATATGTGTATTGTATATTTTCTCCCTCAACATTTGCATCCTTAAACATAAACATATTTTAAATCTTTCTAGTTTTATTCTACCAAAATATTCCATTTGTCAAATTCAATATGAATTACTATATAAAGCTATGGCACAAACTTATATTTTTTTTTTACTACTTTTATTAGATATTTTCTTCATTTACATTTCAAGTGTTATCCAGCTAGTTCCCTATATCCTCCCCCCTCCCGGCCCTGCTCCCCTACCCACCCACTCCCACCCCTTGGCCCCTGCGTTCCCCTGTATTGGGGCATATAAAGTCTGCATAACCAAGGGGCCTCTCTTCCCACTGATGGCCANGACATAGAGAGTATGGAAACATATTCCCAATGACATGCTCCAAAGTGTCTGGAGGAGATTTCTCAGTTGAGGGCCTCTCTTCTCACATGACTCTAGTTTGTATCAAGTTGATGTAATACTAACCAGCACAAGAACAAAACCAACCTTTGGATTGACTCTATCGGCAAAGCCTTGAGGGATGTGCAGATGAGAATGACTACATTAGTTTGCATTCAAGGTATAAGAAAGTACAGACAAATTTGAAGAGATATAGTTTTTCAATTCATGAGAAGTTATAGAAAATTACAAAAAAAGAATGTGGAGATTATTTTGAAGATGAACAGAAGTACATTGAATTCAATAGTAGAATCATCATGACAAGTTACTTAGCTCAGTATAAAAAACAATTGCCCAGGATAGGATTTTTACTAAGAACTGAATGTCCTATTGGGGATGAACTTTTGTACCCACTATACACCATAAAAACGTCAAACTGCAAATAACATGAGTTCAGTTGCAACTGACCAATTATATTCTCATAAATTCCCTCATTCAATAGATTTGTGCCCATAAGCCTGTTTGGTATCTCATTATGGAATATCCCCCTTTTGTAAAATAGTGAAATCATCGGGAGAAATTTTCAGCCATAGACACTTCCTCATTAATTTTAATTTGTCATTTTCAAGGTGGAAGATTAAATGCAGGGAATAAGCCAATGAAGAAAAGCATCATTATGATGAACAATATTCTGAAATAAATTGTGGCAAATAGCCAAACATAAGAAAAAAAATTGGGGGAGTGGAAATAGTTTAATCAATATGTGTATTGTATATTTCTCCCTCAAAATTTGCATCCTTAAACATAAACATATTTTAAATCTTTCTAGTTTTATTCTATCAAAATATTCCATTTGTCAAATTCAATATGAATTACTATATAAAGCTATGGCTCAAACTTATATTTTTAATCAAATTTATTCTTATAAAATACATATGGAAATAAAATTTGAGATGTTGTAAACTCAATAACAATTTTATTCAATGTAAATCACTATAGCTACATTTGTTTTATACCTTAACGCCTTTAATATTTTTTCAATACCAGTGATTGATAGCCTGGATTTAAATATGAGGATTAAACTTTCTTCTTCCAAACACCCATTGTACTTCCTGAGAACATGGCTATTCACTACTCATAGAAAAAAGCCTAATCAAACGAGATACACAGGCAGGTACTTTAGCTCTTTCAATCTGGGTACAAATCTTAAGAAAGCACTTCATAGTCATGATATCAAGAGAAAAAAAATCAATACTTGAAAAGCGACAAAAGGTTTATGAAAAGTCACATAACCATAAATAAAAACGGGTTACTTGGTTTGCTAAAAGGGTGTTTGTTACTTTTACACTCCATTCTAGTGTAGCAGGTAGGTTCTCTCTATTGTCATGTTCCTCCTCCTACCTTCTTACAAAATCAAAATTCTTTGATGGCAATCAATGGCACTCTTAGAATTCCCTTACAAGCACTCTAGAGGAAAGGGCTTTAGGTTTTGTGCCATAGCTTCCTCAAATAACAGGTTTATTTGTTAAAACCTCTCAGTGAGTATGCCATGCCTCCCCATTGTAACAAGCCAATGATTGCTGTCAGAGAAAACTATAACATATCCTTGAAAGTTTTTTATGTACAATTTCTAGAAGTTAATAAAAAAAGATTATTTTCACGTACACATACACCCAAAACATCAACATTAAAAAGTATATTTGGTGACATCAACTCCTCTTTCTCTATACATAACACAACACACTTGTCCCAGACTTATCACTTCACTTTCACTAAACTTCCCTATGCCAACCACCAAAAATAGTTAGCATTAGTAATTCAGGGGAAAACTCTCAGGACTCAGTAAACTACATAAAGGAGAATTTTTTCTTCCTGATGCCTCATAAGATACCACCTCTATCTCTTCACTCCTCTACTGTCCACTTTCAAAACCTTCTAGGCCAAATAGTTTCATATTGGAAAACATAAGAAGAGGTCATAGTACTTCTGCACAGAGCATTTTCTCAGTGCCCTATTCATAGTAGTGAAGGTAAGGCATATACCACAATATCTGTCTTCAAAAGTAATGTCATGTATGCAGAAAATCCTTTCTGATTTAGCTTGGAGGTCCACAATGTTTCTGAAGGGAATGGAACACATTTTAAACAAAACTATAATAGTTATTTTTAAAAATATTTGTTTATTGTTGTGCTTAAAATCTATACCTTTTTCCCTCCCTCCCAAAACTTTTCCTACTCTCTTGTAAGTTCATAGCCTCTTTTATTTACTAACTGTTCTTACACACACACACACACACACACACACACACACACACACACACACACACACCACACACTACATTGTTAAGTTCATAAATACAGATTACTCAGTCTGCATAATGTTACTTCTATGTTTTTTTTTGTTTGTTTTGTTTTTGTTTTTGTTTAGTTTGTTTTTTTTTGTTTTGTTTTTTTTTGGGGGGGTGATGAGTGTGTTGTTCTCTTGGTAAATCTATTGTCCCTACTCTCAGGATTATTTTGTTGTTGGTAGTTTCTCTGTAGAATTAAGGCCTTATGGACTCTTTCCAACCACGTTGGCATGCTCACTGGTATGAATCATGTTCAGTTCATGTTAGGGCAGTCATGGTGAGCCTCAGAAATTATAAGAAGAAATGCTTTTATAGCGAAAACTCTTGATTCTTAAAATATGTTTCTCCTCCATCTTCCAAAATGCAAAATGCTCCTTGAGCTTCAAACTTAGGAGTATTTTGTAGATGCATTCTTTGGGATTGGACTCCACAACTCTGCATTTTGACTGAATTTTCTCTGTGATTTTTTTTTTTTTAAAGTGGGCTTCATTTACTTGAAAGAAAATTTCCTTAACCTTCTCATTTTTTGATAAGTATTTTTAAAGCCAGTCAATGACCTTACTGTTCTTACTGTTGCTGCTCCTTAAAGTTCTTAACCTATTCTTTTAAATGTAATTTTTCTCATTTTAATTCAAGACGATGTAGGGCCAGGGGGTTGTGGGACCAGAATGAGCAGGCTTGGTGCAAGAATGCAGTCAAGGGGTACCCAAACCCCCAGAAATCCTGTTCTGAAATCAACAGGATTCCCTCTCACTTTCTGGTGTTTGCATGTTCTAGTGCACTTAGCCCTATGCCCCAAATTTCGCCCTATAGGAGGAGGTCACATAGCCCAATTAACTTCATCTTCACTTATAATGCCATGCCCAGCAGAATCTGCAATTCCTCTTTTATACTAATATGGCATTCCCAGAACCTTGGCCCAGGCAAGTGTTGTACACTCACCACACAGCCCCTAATCATCGCCCAAAGTTTAAGTGGCCTTTACAAGTCCATCCCCATTAAGAAGAATGGCCTCCCAGAGTATATTCTCACCCTGTTTGGATAACTGCTCTCTCAGAGATTACTAAACTCCAGGCAGGTCCTGCCTTTCCTCTTCTCCCAGGATCGACCAGTTGTGTTAGGAGTGATCCTCCCCAGATGTGGGCAGCCAAGCCCAGCTTGAGTGGCTAGAGGAGACCAGTTCCTCCTTTTGATAAGTGATCTCCAGGACAGTGCCTGCAGCATCATTATATTTTTAAAATATTAATATATCTATAGAAAATTAATGAAATAAATGATCAACATCATAAAACTTTCACGATAAGTTATATGGACTAATTTGTCCAGCTTCTAACTTTCTATTACTTATTTGTCACCCCTTCTCTTTGTCCACACAAGATGAATTCACGGCAAGCTCATTATTTTTAAGACTTAGAACCTATAGCAAGCAAACTTATTGATAGAAAGTTATAGCCGGAAGGCTTCTGTGCTTGAGAATGCTCAAACCAGGAAGAGTAAACACAGAGGCAGGTACAGGCTTTTTCCTTCCATGAGCCCTCCAGTAACTGCTGGCAGAAAATAGTTTCATGAGTCAACTGTTTACTAAACGGATAGATTTTTAATTTATTACCTGAATATATGAACAGAATGAATCCTGTCCAACTTGAAGGAGTTGCTACCTTTTCCCCTTTGGTGATATTTACAATATTCATAAGCTCAGTTGTTTTGTAGGACGAGACTCACCTTTACTCTGAATAAAAACACTGAAAAGACCTTTAATCTACCAGTTGCCCAACATCCACACTCTTCATTTTCTCTTAGCAAATCCTCTCCAATATTCCACTCTATTTCTTTCCAATTTTTATTTCTACATAAAAAAAAGAGAGAGACATTCTTTTCTCTCCTTTTCTGTGTCTTCAAAGACAGCTCTTTATTTATGCCCTCTGAAGTACTTCATTTCTACTTTGTTCCTAGAAGTCATTTTTTTTAACCCTGGTTTGCAGATATTATGCTGATGAAAGTGCTCAGGAATTCCCCATCAGCATAAGAAGGTGAGTTTCACATGTGTTGTTTTTTGAAAAAACAATAGCAACTCAAAGGCTAACTTTGTGTAGTCTTACCACACAGACCATTAAACAGGCTAACGGGCTTTCCTCAAATATAGTTCCCTGCAATCAAGTGAAATCAATGCATAAGTTGCATATCTCTGATTGTGCACTTGGCTTTTGTAAGTAGGACGCTTTTAAAACATTTGTAAAAAATTTTCTTCAATTTACAGTATTATAACGTAACTGGTGGAGTGAAGTGTTTCAAAAGAGCACACAAGGAAGACAACACATACAGGAATAAGATCTTAATACAACTCGGGAAAAATATAGAAATGGGAAATTTAAGTCTTAAGAAATTTGGGGAGTAGTTTAAATTGGAGAGCATGATGAAACATGTTCTTTCATTGGCCAGAAAGTCTCTTTTTATAGCTATTGCAAAAGTAATGGTCACTATCAAAAGCTCTGTGACATTTCTCACGTAATTCTAATAACTTGAAAAATCACATTGGCACCAAGTACCACAGTCCCAAATAGCTTTTTACAGTGTGTTAGTTCTTACATGGCATTTCAAAGCAACCACTTCTCATAAAAATTGTGGTTACTATAAAGTTTAAGCAAATTCAGCCATTGTCCGTTCCTGAGAATGTAAGTTCTGTTGACTTCCCTATTGAATTTCTATCCTTTTCTTAAAAGAACATTGATATGTTCAAAGATAGATGTATAGGGCACATATACAGAACCACACAAATAGCTGTAGCCCAGACAAGCAATTACTCAGGCCTATAAGGGAATTGTATTTGGCTGAATTCTTCATCCTGTTCTCAGAATGATACTAAATGAATGTACAAGAGGAAAACCTGGTAATTTGGTTATATTGTAAAAACTACTGGTAATCCAATTAAGTATTAAGAACACTGTATTCCAAATTACTTTTACTTCCAGAAATAATATAAGTGCCCAGTACTTACACAATGAACTAGCACAATAAGTATGAAAAAGATTGTGAAGCCACTGTTCAGTACTCAGTGTTGGGGGGGGGGGGTTAACACAGCTTCGCTAAATAGATAATATCCATATATATTCCCTTATATAGCTGTAAATTCCTTCCTTAATACTTACCCACATTCTTCATCAGTTAACAGAGATAAAACCGTATGTAATTTCAGGTCATTACTCATAGAAGAGTGCAAAACCACCTTCCTGAAGACTACAAATAAGAGTTACTTCTTGAAAGTTTTGACATATGTCCCTAAAAGCTTCATAGACTCTGTGAAATAGCTTTATACTATTCTTTTAACCCAATTTCTATGAATGTCCATTGAAATAAGATGTCTTTGGAAAATATATTTATATTCAAACACTAATGTTCTATAATTTATAGTTTATCCATTTCCTCTTCTCCAACCTTGCATCATTACCTCCCCTTGCAGAACATAGTGAATGGTTTTAAATGACACAAAGATTACATGGTATATTGCTTTAACAGAGCTCTGTTAATGTCATTTGGTTTTCATATTGCTACTTAATTATGTATTTTAAATAAATGACTGTAAACAATGCAGAACTTCCTATGCACTTAAAAAAAAAAAAAAAGATAGTCCTCCCTAAATATATTCTGAAGAATGGAAGACCATACATTTTCAGTACAAAGATCAATTTGTATTACATTTAAAATATTTGTTTACATATGACTTTAGCCCATAACTAATTTATTGTTAAAAAAAAACACACACACATTGAGAGCTGTCCATGTATTCATCATTGAATTGTCTTTATACTTTTAACACATCTAAAACTGGAATTTCCTCAACACAGGGAGTGTACATAGAATCAAATGCTTCTAAATATTGCTCACATTATTGAAGGAGCTTCTATGAAAGGTAGTCACTTAGTATTTAACACTGCGACTCGTCTACAATGTGTCTGGACTGACTACAAAAATTCAGGGTAACAAAACTATTTAAGTTCTTTACTTATTTTCAATGGATCTTTTAATTTTCAATATAGTTAATTAATCCACAAGAATAAATCATGTTTTTTTTAATAGATAAAAATGTCAAAACCATACTGAAAAGGCTTCAGATATGTAAGGCTAAAATTAATGTATTAGAACATAGCACTATTTTATAAATGTTCTAAGATATGGCATCATAATACTTATATGAGACCAGTAGGAAAAGAAGTATTTAATGACAGGGTTTCCTTATAGTAAATAGTCTTCTGTAGAAAGAGCACAGGTGAAATCATAGCTGTAAAAGCGTACAATACATAAATTGTATTACTAAGTATAATCTATGAAATATTTCATTTATATGTTGAAAAAATTTATTATGTAAATTATAAGTTTATGAACTATAAATATTCTGGAAAAAATTGCTATACCTTTAGTAGATGTAGTATCAATTGGAAAGTCTAAGATTAAATTCTTCTGAAAAAAATATTCTCACAGATTTGTAAGTGCTTTGAATTGTCTGTGGTAAAGACAGAAACTTTGAAACCTGACTTGAATATGCCATGATATTACAAAAGAAAATTCCCAAAATAAGTACTTCAAAATAATATTAGCTTTTTCTGTCTGCATGCCAGGCATCGAAAAACCACAGTCTTCAAGCTAACCATCAGCCAAAGAAATCAAATAATTTCAGATGTTCACTTCCAGAGTGCTTTCCAGTGATTTGAAAATTCAAGGATATGCCAATTATTTGAATGTTGTCTTTCAGCTGGGCATGATGGCGCATGTCTTTAATCCCAACACTTGGGAGGCAGAGGCAGGTGGATTACTGAGTTTGAGGCAAGCCTGGTCTACAAAGTGAGTTCCAGGGCAGCCAGGGTTACTCAGAGAAACCCTGTCTCAAAAAATCAAACAAGCAACAACAAGCAACAACAAAGAAGCAACAACAACAAAATAATGTTGTCTTTCAAGGCTCTTGTTTTGCTCCCCCAACCCCCAGGCTACTTTTCATTATCTAAAGTTTCTGAAAGTAACCCTGATTCATGAACATCACCTGGAAATCGTATATGCCAAGAAGAGCCAAGGAGGGGTGCTTTATTTCGTTCTTTAACACTAAAATCAACTACACTCTTCTGTGAACATGTGATTTCAGAATATTTGCTCTAAGATAATAGTTGCCCTTCTGATCTTAAATGTATTCATCTAAGTTGTACAATAATTAAACTTGAATAAAAATTCATAACTTTTCGTATAATGCTTTAAAGTAAAGTCAATGTTCTTTAGTGCTCTGGCACGTGACATTAGGTGCTTGCTGGTGCCTGTGCCTCCACACTCGGCTCCAATTACATCTTTTATTCACACACAAAACATGCCACAAAGTCTGATGTACATTAACTCTACTTCCTCCTTACAGAAAAGGATCTGGTGCTTGACTGGTACTTGAAATACCTTTTGAAAAGCATAAAACTAAATAGTCATGAATTAGGTAAATTAGAGTGTTGCTAGACAGGAACTCTTCTGTAGTTCTAGTTTTTCACAAGGCTGAATTTCTGACAAGCAGGAGGATTTTGCAGATCTAGTTTTAAAAGTAAAGTTCATATACTTTAAGGAACAAAACAAAGGCACATGAGATATATGCTCATTTTTAAGGTCGTAATTTTTTTCTAATAGAATTAAGCAAATGATTCTTGAAAGAATATACTTTACCAAACAAGAAGTGCCAGTGAGTACAGTCACTGGTAATATAACTTCTCTTTGGTAGTCACTGCTGTATCTTTGGAATTCCTTTTTTTTTTTTTTTTGTATGTCTGTCTGTTTGTTTGTTTCCTAGCTCAAACTCGTATTATTTAAGTAAAACTATTACTGTTTGTGACAGCTTGAAGTTTTGCCCCTCATAACCTCATGTGTTGAATGCTTTAGCAATAGGAAATGGCAGTATTAGGAGGTAGGGCCTTGTTAAAATCGGTGTGGCATTGCTGGAGGAAGTATATTTCTGTGTGTGCAAGTTTTGTGATCTCATAAATATGCCCAGGCTCTCTGTCAGTGTGGACTTCATTCTCTTCCTCCAGCACCATGTCAGCCTTCAGGCAGCCCTCATTTCCCACCATGATGATAATGAACTGAACCTCGGAAACTATAAGCCAGCTCCCATTAAATATTGTCCTTTAAAACAGTTCACCTGCAATGTCCCTTTACAGCAATAAAACCCTAAGACACTTTACATTATAAGCTCATGGACATAGAATTGCAAACATTTGGTGACTTAAACATCAATACTTCTCTTATCTGCTGAGATGAATTGTCCCCAAGTGAAGGACTGAAGAGCACTCTGACCATGAGTATGATGATTATTTAATCAAAGTTTGAAATGTGTATATGTATTTGCATATATATGCATATATACAGTGATATTTTCTCAAAGCATCACATAAACTCTGAAATGTACATGATGATTAACTCCAATAAAGGAATTCATTGACCTACAAATTCCATTATCCATAAAAATATTTTTATATAACTAAAGAAAAGTAAATATGTAAATAATTTTTATTCTTCAGGAGTTGATGTATATTACATTATACCACTGTAATAAATTTCCCATATCTTTCAAGTGTACTCAAAAGTATGGTTAAATGTCACTTAAGAGATGTAAAAATATAATTGAATATTAGCATCTGCATTCATCCAATGTAAACATTAGCATTGTAACAATTTATTTTTCTAACATGAAGTTCTTCAAATGAATATAGAATAATGAATCTTTGTTGTAGAATATTGTATTTTTGTTTTACAATATAACTAATGTAAGTATATTCATTACTTTTTTTTCATTTCTTTTATTAGACATTTTCTTTATTTATAATTTCAAAAGCTATCCAGAAATTACCCTATACCCTCCCCCCGCCATGCTCCCCTACCCACCCACTCCCTCTTCTTGGCCCTGGCCTTTCCCTGTACTGGGGCATATAAAGTTTACAATACCAAGGAGCCTCTCTTCCCAATGATGGCGGACTAGGCCATCTTCTACTACATATGCAGCTAGAGACACGAGCCCTGGGGGTACTGGTTAGTTCATATTGTTGTTCCACCTATAGGGTTGCAGACCCATTTAGCTCCTTGGGTGCTTTCTCTAGCTCTGCCATTGGGGGCCATGTTTTCCATCGTATAGATGACTGTGAGCATCCACTTCTGTATTTTCCAGGCACTGGCATAGTCTCATAGGAGACAGCTATATCAGGGTCCCTTCAGCAAAATCTTGCTGACATATGCAATAGTGTCTGGGTTTGGTGGCTGATTATGAGATGAATCCCTCGGTGGGGTAGTCCCTGGATAGTCCATCCTTTCATTGTAGTGCCAAACTTTGGCTCTGTAACTCCTTTCATGGGTATTTTGTTCCTTATTATAAGGAGGAATGAAGTATCCACATGTTGGTCTTCCATCTTCTTGATTTTCTTGTGTTTTGCAAATTATATCTTGGTTATTCTAAGTTTCTGTGCTAATATCCACTTCTCAGTGAGTGCATATCTAATGAATTCTTTGGTAATTGGGTTATCTCACTAAGGATGATATCCTCTAGATACATCCATTTGCCCAAGAATTTCATAAATTCATTGTTTTTCATAGCTGAGTAGTACTCCATTGTGTAAATGTACCACATTTTTTCTGTATCCATTCCTCTGTTCAGGGACATCTTTGTTATTTCCAGCTTCTGGCTATTATAAATAGGACTGCTATGAACATAGTGGAACATATGTTCTTATTACCAGTTGGAACATCTTCTGGGTATATGCCCAGGAGAGGTATTGCTGGATCTTCCCATAGTACTATGCCCAATTTTCTGAGAAACCACCATACTGACTTCCAGAGTGGTTCTACAAGTTTACAATCCCACCAGCAATGGAGGAATGTTCCTCTTTCTCCACATCCTCAAGAGCATCTGCTATCACATGAATTTTTTATCTTAGCCATTCTGACTTGTGTGAGGTGAAATCTCAAGGTTGTTTTGATTTGCATTTCCCTAATGATTAAGGATGTTGTACTGGCTAATTTTGTGTCAACTTGACACAGGCTGGAGTTATCACAGAGAAAGGAGCTTCAGTTGGGGAAATGCCTCCATGAGATCCAGCTTTGGGGCATTTCCTCAATCAGTGATCAAGGGCCCCTTGTGGGTGGGACCATCTCTAGGCTGGTAGTCCTGGGTTCTATAAGAGAGCAGGCTGAGTAAGACAGGGGAAACAAGCCAGTAAAGAACATCCCTCCATGGCCTCTGCATCAGCTCCTGCTTCCTGACCTGCTTGAGTTCCAGTCCTGATTTACTTGGTGATGAACAGCAGTGTGGAAGTGTAAGCTGAATAAACCCTTTCCTCCCCAAGTGCTTCTTGGTCATGATGTTTGTGCAGGAATAGATACCCTGACTAAGACAAATTGGTACCAGCATATTGGGGTATTCCTGTGACAACATGACCATGTTTTGGGGAGGACTGTTGAAGTACTTTGGAACTTTGATCCAGAAGATCCATTCAGTGTTAAGAGCTCTGTGAGATGTTGTGTAGGAGCTGTGAAGATAATGTTGAGAACAATGCATAAAATGGAGGCCTGGCTCCTTCCTGGCCACATGCTTCTTTGTCATAATGTTTGTGCAGGACTAGAAACCCTGACTAAGACAGATGTTGAACTTTTTTTTTTTTTTTTTTTTTTTTTTTTTTTTTTTTTTTTTTTTTTTTTTTTTTTTTTTTTTTTTTTTTTTTTGTGCTTCTCAACCATTCAGTATTCCTCAGTTGAGAATTCTTTGTTTAGCTCTGTACCTCATTTTTAATGGTGTTATTTGAATTTCTGGATTCCAGCATCTTGATCTCTTTGTATATATTGGATATTAGTCCACTATCAGATTTAGGATTCTTAAAAATCCTTTCCCAATATGTTGGTGGCCTTTGTGTCTTATTGACAGTGTCTTTGGCCTTACAATTGGCTTTGCAATTTTATGAGATCCCATTTGTCAATTCTTGAACTTACAGCACAAGTCATTGCTGTTCTGTTTAAGAATTTTTCCCCTGTGCCCATATCTTCCAGGCTTTCCCCCACTTTCTTCTCTATTAATTTCAGTGTCTCTGCTTTTATGTGGAGGTCTTTGATCCACTTAGACATGAGCTTTGTACAAGGATATAAGAATGGATCAATTTGCATTCTTCTACATGATGATGGCCAGTTGTGCCAGCACCATTTGTTGAAAATGCTGTCTTTTTTCCACTGGATGGTTTTAGCTCCCTTGTCAAAGATCAAGTGAACATAGTTGTATGGATTCATTTCTTGGTCTTCAATTCTAATCCATTGATCTATCTGTCTATCACTGTACCAGTACTATGAAGTTTTTAATCACAATTGCCTGTAGTACTGCTTAATGTCAGTTATGGTGATTCAACCAGAGGTTCTTTTATTGTTGAGAATAGTTTTTGCTTTGCTAGGTTTTTTAATTATTCCAGATGAACTTGCAAATTTTCCCTTTTTAACTCGGTGAAGAATTGAATTGGAATGTTGATGGGGATTGCATTGAATCTGTAAATTGCTTTCAGCAAGATAGCCATTTTTACTATATTAATCCTGCCAATCCATGAGTATGGGAGATCTTTCCAACTTCTAAGATCTTCTTCAATTTCTTTCTTCAGAGACTTGAAGTTCTTATCATATAGATCTTCCACTTCCTTAGTTAGAGTCACACCAAGATATTTTATATCATTTGTGACTATTGTGAAGGGTGTTACTATATATAAGTGACCCCAAAAATTCCACCAGAGAACTCCTAAACCTGATAAACAGATTCAGTGCAGTTGCTGGATATAAAATTAAAGTATATTTATTTCAATGAAAAGGCGATTAATACTTAATTTCATCATAATGTATACAGCAGAAAGGTGGGTTTGTATGGCAAAAATTTCAAAATTATTGCTTTATATACAAAAGATTATTGTTTAAAATATTTTCTTAAAATAGCAACAGTAACCCACTTCTAAATGATGACAATAGATCAAAAAACTAATATCATACACTTCTAAGATACACTGACACAAGCATACATACATAATCTTTGTATAAATCACAATGCCTTTAAAGTACCAATTTTGTTAGCATCTAATAGCACTCCATTACAACTACAAACTTTTTTTAAAAGCTATTTGTCATCTGCAAATGATTAGGATGTGACAAAGCTGAATGGATTTTGTGACTCTTCACCAATGAAGGCAAAGATTCTATTAGACACTTTAAACAATATCTGTTATCTTTCACTTATCATTTGATTACTAGGAGGCTTGATAAGAACAGAAAATGAGATCATCAACACTAATTTGTGTTGGTTTCTTATCTCTTCACCAAGCTGTTTGGCTCGAATATTTTGCCCAGATCTAAAGATCCAGGGCATTGTGGAGCATATTATCTCACAAACCTTCAACCCATACCTTTTGACCTTTTGCATCTGAATCATTTCATAGGACTTGTAAACACCATGCAACCTGCCATACCACACATTTACAGAAAAACTTGTGTAGGAGTTGCAAGGTATCCTGTGAGTGTCCTCTGATGTGTTTTGCTCTTCTCTACAATGTTATATGTAAGAATTAATGTTGAGCCTGTTTTCTACTTCGTATGGGGCCTGTCTACATATAGTCAGATGTGTACTGTGAGCAATAATATGTGTGTATGTGTGTGTGTGTGTGTGTGTGTGTGTGTGTCACGCACATGCACATGTGTGTGTTGTTTGCTCTTTCCAATTACTAGAAAGGAAGTGGCTGTCCCTCTGTGTGCACTGGTGTGCAAAGAAAAGAAAGAAGTAGCTGGGCAATAACTGGCTGATTTTGGGACTCAGTATAAAGAACCAAGAGTCATTACAGTGAACAGGTCATAGATTTCACACTGGACTCAGTAATTCTCAGTTCCCCCTTGAATTTATTTCAGGTCTACTTTGTTTGAAGACCTATTGGACAGTGTTCCCTTTGCAATCCATGACAGGGACACTCAATCAATCCATAGAATATGGACTTAAATCCATACTTGTAAATAAGGATTTATAGCAACTTTTTTCTTTAATTCAAGGGATTTCAATATTTGTTATTCTTGTGGCATAATAAAGGTGAAAGGGATGCATAGATTTCTTTCTTAACCTTCAATATTAATTAGGGAAATAAATCACAGAGAGAGATGTAGAATAGAATATGTTGAGGTCAATGACTGATATATTTCATTTCACTTACATGGTATAGGATAAGACTTATCTTAATTTGGTTTATAATAACTGAGTCAAAGAAAAATCAGCAAGATTCACAGCATAAAAGATCCTTTAATTATCAAGGAAGGGGTAATAAAGAATTGTCAACCTTCAGAACTTTAATCTCTAGGTTAATTCAAATAAGATGGCCATTAATCTTATGGGAAGATATATTTCACTCTTAATAATTTTCATAAAATTTTAAGAAACTTGCTATTTGACTTGATATTCAAATTTTGGAAATACTTTCATAATGTTCCATGCTCAGAATCTATGGCATCCAAAAGACCAATCATTTCCTTAAGCCTCAATTAGAAAGGGGGTTCTTATGAATCTATAAGTAAATACTCTCAATATATGTGTTATATATATATATATATATATATATATATATATATATATATATGTGTGTGTGTGTGTGTGTGTGTGTGTGTGTGTGTGTGTGTGTTATATATATATATATATATATATATATATATATATATATATATACACACATGTTCTATGTTTCTTATATATATTTAAATATAAACAGGACATATACATTTAATATATTAAATTACTCCTTATAATTTACACTCCTTTGAATTAACTATTGATCATAAGCCAGACTTGAGTAAACTTTCTCAATCTATAGTTTGTTTTTTTATGCTTATTGACATTGTACATATTCTCTCACAATACAAAGCATCTTTGCCATTCTTATTCCCTGGTGAGTTCTTTAAAGCATGGCGAAGAACACAAATTTGTTCACTGTCTTATTAAAATAAATAGCTACATATAACAAAAGAAATTTGCCCAAGGACAGAAAAATCAAAGTATGCACAAACACCTAATAAAGGGCACATTCAGCAAATATTTACAAACTTTTAAACAAGCTGTAAAAGAGGACACATGAAAGATAGCAAAACCTTAGTTTCTACTGCTCATTAAACTGAAACTACTAGTAAATGAAATTTTGCTTAAGAAGAAAGCCAGCACCTACATCCTCTTACTTCACTTGGCAACTTCACATATATTAATAAATCATAGTCTTCACTTGTTGAAAGCTTTTTCCTCTTAGTTGATGGTTTATGTTGGTGTCAAGTTAGACCAGGCAACAATTTTTGCTCAATTGATACATCGTATATAAAAGCATACTCTTTAAATCAACTGCCATGAAACTAAGACTTTGAAAACATGTGTCTATAAAAGTGGGGCACAGTTGTGTTGTATATATTTTTATCAATGCATAATTTTATGAGCCAAAATTGTTCTTTCATTTTTTCCCAGTCTTTGAAGAGCATAAGACAAATGACTCACCATATTCTAGAAACATTTTATATTTTAAATCATCTCTGAAACGCAATCACTAATGAGTTATTTGATTACCATAATCAGAAACACTAATCACTGCAGTCTTGATGAAAATTCAGACATTATCTCAAGAGGGCTTTGGTGAAATAAATGTGTCGGCATGCTATTTGTATTTTCCCATAGTTACTCATTGTGAATCAGGATAAAAAGAAGCTTTTGCATAGAAGTTACAAATTCTTAGTATAAGATACAATACAGATAACAGGTATAAGAGAAAGAATCTACTCACAGAAAGGTGAAAATTATACTACATGTACTCATTTGATAACATCAACATATTTCTTGATAACATATCCAGAGAAAATTTTACTTGTTTATATAAACAACTTTTTAATCATATAGGTTATATGTAGTTAAATTCTTTAAAAGCCATTAATAGCCTTGTCACTTTTGTCCTGGTTTACACTTACAGGATCCTGATGACTATGCATTACGACTAAGTGGTACCTCTGCCCTCAGTACACTGTTTTCTTATTAACTGTCAACAAGGGGTCTGCAACCCTATAGATGGAACAACAATATGAACTAATCAGAACCCCCAGGACTCGTGTCTCTAGCTGTATATGTATTAGAAGATTGCCTAATTGGCCATTATTGAGGAAGAAAGGCCCCTTGGTCTAGCAATGTTTATAGGCCCCAGTACATGGGAATGCCAGGGCCAAGTAGCAGGAAAGGGAGGGTAGGGGAGCAGGGCGGGGGCGATATAGGGGACTTTTGGATAACACTTGAAATGTAAGTGAAGAAACTCTGTAATAATAAATAAAAAAAAAAAAGCGAAAAAAAAAAGTGTAGAGAGAGGAGCTGCTGTACTATTTGAATAGATGCATCCCCTGTCAGTTAAAATAAGCCTGTGGCCTATCGGAAAGGGTAAACTAGAAGGCAGAACATCCCAGAGGCAGAAAGAATTCTGGGATACAGCAAGGCAGAAGTTTGTCTCAGAAGATGTGATAAGCTGGACACCTGGTGCCTGAACACATATATCTTCCATGTGGCAGAAGGTAGGCTAGAATAAATGGGATATTTTAAGTTATATCTAATCAAAGAAGATCCTAGCAATATGGCCAAGGTATTTGTAAATACATTTAGAGTTTCAATCTTATATTTGGAAGCATGGGTCTGGGAGAAAAAAAAACAGGAACCTAATTTCAACACATCACATCTTCAAATCAAATATTACTAAGGCATACTCTTTAATGTTTAGTTGTTAAACACTAGTAAAATCACTTAAAAAAAACCTAAATTTCCTACTTCAAATACTAAAAGGACATAGAGAAATTCTATTTAGGGCTGAATATTCCAAAGTCTCTTATTCTCTGCATAATATCTGGCTATGGCTATCTATATTTGTTCTCCTCTTTTCTTGAAGAAAGCTTATCTGATAAAATGTACTGAAGACTTGTGTATAGCAGAACTACATGAGGAGTCATTTTGTGAAGGTAGAAACAATATAAGAGCTAAAGAATATGGAGGATTCCAAGTAGACAAGCCCATCTAAGTAAACCTAAGCAAATCTCATATGACTTCACAAAAACTGAAGGGGCATGCACAGGGCCTGGATAGGTCTGTTTCAGGTCCTCTCGGGATATATTATAGCTTTCAGTTTACTGTTTTTATGATATTTCTGAGTCTGTAAGCGAACAGTTTTCTGATTCTTGTGCCTTCTATTGGGGCATTTTTTCCTGAAGTAGCTTTGTCTTGTCTAATTTTGATGTAATTATTTTTATTGTATTTTTAAATTTAATTTTGTTATATATTTATAAATGGATAGATGAATGAATGCAAAAAATGAACATATGAATAAATGAAAACCTAGCCCCTAGAGAAACATTACAATTACATTGACACTTATATCTACTGGGAGAGGAAATCTCAGTTGTATTCTATATAGTGACACTGGGTATATTAGCCATTCTAGAACTGATTCAAAGGTAGTTTACCAACATATTATTATTATTATTATTATTATTAGTAGTAGTAGTAGTAGTAGTAGTAGTAGTAGTAGTAATAGTATGCTCTTATTTGGTTACATTTATGTCATGTTTTTAGTTTTGTTCATTGTTTCTTTTTGGTGTGTGTGTGTGTGTGTGTGTGTGTGTGTGTGTGTGTGTGTGTGTTTCCCCCCTGGGTTTTGGGGGATTTTGTTGTGGCATTGTATTTTTGTTTGTAATTGAAGCAATTACTTAGATTTAGGTAAGTAGGAGGAAAAGAGAATCTGAAAGAACCTGGAGGAGTGGGAGAATATGACCAAAATATATTTAAATTTAGATTTAATTTAATAATAAAAATTTATACATGAATGAATGCCAAACAAATGAAAGAATATAAGTAGGAAAGTGAGGTTATACATCCTGGGTGGATGTTCCAAATTTTCTTTTGTAAATTAAATTTAGAAAGCATTCACTCCCTCTCTCTTTACTTTTTTTCTTCCATAGAACTAATCTTTCCTCATCTATCTTTCACAGCCTTATGTATCTTTATTCCTGGGATACCTGGGATACTCTTTCTCTTGACATTTCCTAATCTACATGCTTGGTCATGTTATTTTCTGACTCTTCCCTTCTCTGGAACTTCAAAGACTTGCATGCTTTCTGTAGGCTCCTACTCACCAGTGAGTTATGAAAGCAATTTATTGCTGCTGAACCAGCTCTTCTAGCCTGTTCAGCTTTGATTTACTACCAGAAAAATAATGTTTTATATACTAAATACCACTTGTAGTAATCCTTCTGACATCTAAGACACTTGTCAAAAGATCAAGTCACCAGTCTTTGCCTGCCTTTCTAAAACTTTCTTGATTTTCATTCACAGAAAACCTAAGTCTGTTATATATGATTTTATTTTTTCAAAAAAGTAATAGAAAAATCTGGAGAGTACAGTTGCAAGAAAATAGCCATATATATATATATATATATATATATATATATATATATATATATATATATATATATATATATATATACACCCTTGGGCAGGGGTGGTGGTGGTTAGGGAGTACAAGGTCTATGGGGCCGCATTGCCAAACAGCTCAAGAAGAGATAACTTGTATGTGATACAGGCCCTTTTTATTCTGATAGCCTAGATATGTTGGAAAGGCATTTTCTCCCAACTTTCACACTCTATGTATCAATGATAAGTGAGTGTTTCTATTTTCCTCACAACCACATCAGCACATGTTTTTCTTTCTTCTCTCTCCTTCTCTCTCTCTCTCTCTCTCTCTCTCTCTCTCTCTCTCTCTCTCTCTCTCTCTCTCTCTCACTCTAGCATAAAACAAAATTTCAAACTGGTTTACCGCGCACTTCTGTGATTAACATACTCAGTTAATTGACACCTAAGTTCTTAGTTTTATGCCCGTAGATTAATACATCTGTCAGCCCTCATCAGAGAGGTTTATATTGGCAGCACATGGCAATTAATACAGACACTCATAAATAGTTAATATAAAGAGATTAAGAGACTGGAGTGCTCAGTTTTAGCTGGAATATCTCTATCACACTGACTACCACCAAGGCTTAAGGATTATTTTGGAAGTTGGGGAGAAAAGTATGTAAGCATCAGAAATACTAGATGTCTCCAGTAAAACAGAACTCGCTGATCATGGCAGGGCCATAATATACACTGACTTATAGTGGCTGTGACTCCTTGCTGAAGACCTTTAGAAGATCAAGCCAGTAATAATGACAGCATGCATTGGAAAGTGGATTATGAGCTCTCACCCCTAGCTAAGAAATGATTGACAATTTACAGATGCTAGGGAAACGAGAGTACTTTTTTTTCAAAGATATGGCCGCTGAAATATACCCATGCTCAAGTAGAGGGACTTACACAAATGCACATATGTGTGGCACTCCATTGTTTTGATTTTTTTTTTCAAAGAAGAATAGACAAACTGGAGAGGAAAGAATAAAGGGAAAATAAGGGAGGAGTTAGAGGTGGATAATGGGTGTTGTTTATATAATGCATAAGATATATATCTATCTCTATCTCTACCTAGAGACAGACATAGATGATATAGAGATAGAGGTATATATATATATATATATATATATATATATATATATAGAGAGAGAGAGAGAGAGAGAGAGAGAGAGAGAGATACAAATAAAGATACAGATGCAGATATATATGTATATATAGACATAGATATAGATTCCGTATAGATATAGATAGTATAATATGCAAAAGAACAAAAATACACATACTACTTGCACTTTTATAGTCATGAGCATTTATGTGTAACTGATGTTACTTATAATAGCCTATTTTAGTTTTTGTGACCCTTAAACTCTATACCAATAACTAACATATTACCACTCAGGAGACTGCATGCTTTCTATCTGAACAGCAATTGCACTTGTTTAGGGAAACTTTGACTAAATGAGCCCAGAAAACATTAGATGGACAAGTTTAACTGTTATGAATGATAGTATCAGATAGGATTTTCTTTTGCTGAATTCTCAAACAAGAAATAGAAAAGACATGGAGCAGTATCTATATGGATTTTTATTCTAAATAAATTATGGTGAAATTAAGTTTGCTTTGCCTATTATCAAATCTTAGGATTTTCTGAAAACTTCCAGCTATAGCATTAATCCACTTGAAAGGGAGACACTCAATTTACAGTGTATTTTGTGATTCCATATACAAGTCTTGAATGATGAATTTCACTGTCTAACAGAGGTAGTTTACCTCAGCACATAATTTCTTATATTAATAACTTCTCCCACAGGAGTGAATGACCTTCTATAAACACAATCCTTCCACTCAATCAAAAAATTAAAGCCTGTTACTACCTCATAATTCATCTTCTTTTCTCCAGACAATTACAGAAGCAAAGCCAAGCACAAATCTCCCATCTTCATCCCATGTAATATAAAATTATGCACTCTTCTGCACTTATATAGCATGGATGTATTGAAAATTATGTAGCATTTTGTGTTCAAAATCAATTCTATTGAACAAATTCTTATTTCCAGTGAGCTGTCATTTTAAGAGCCAAAAAAGTAAAACTCTTCAAAAAATTTAAGCTATCCTAAAACAATAACCTGCTAAATATTTGTATATATTCAATCAGTCTTTCAAAGACTCCTCTTCATATGAATGCCTCTGAAATTATGGTGTCACAGGATTATAGCGTTATTCTTGGAATCTGCAATGCTTCTGTTTACATAAACTGTCTTAGTTAGATCTCAGAATTAATAATAGAGCCTTCCTTTTTTAAGTAAAGATGATCAATGCTTTTAGGGAATTGTGCTGTGCTTAAAGACCCAAAAATACATACTTCATAAACTGACATAAGTTCTCAGTTCCTTGTGAACATATACATAAACAAAATATACTGGTAGAGCATACAACAGTTAGTTATGCCAGTGTGTTTTATTTTTGTTTGTTTGTTTGTCTGCATTTTTGCAAGTCCAGTAAACATCAGAAGTAAGATTTTATTTAGTTGGTATTTTTCCAAATCGAACTACTTAAGAATATTAAATAGAATTTTTAAATTCAATATTTTTGACTATCCTTAATTAAAGTTCTATTGAAGCAGAGACTGTATTTGGAGAAAACATGATATTATTTCAGATGGAATATTCAAAATTAGGTTCAGAATAGTTATTGTGTAAACTAGTTTACTATGTAGAATACTTTATTATATCATATAGCTTACAAAATAAATGTAAAGAATGAATTCTCCTGTATATCTCTCTTACTTTGAAAAGTGAAACTTTTAAAAGTATAAACCCCAAATCAAAAGGAAATAATAGCTTCAAGGATGTGGAATTTGATACATAAATAGATACACTTCAGGAATAGTTGTTCTCTATGCTCCATGACAGCAGATGCTGGCAAGGATGTGGAGAAGGACGATCACTCCTCTAATGCTGGTGGGATTGCAAGCTGGCACAACCACTCTGGAAATAATTTGGCAATTCTTCAGAAAGTTGGACATAGTACTACTCCCTGAAGACCAGCTATACCACTCCTGGGCATATACCCAGAAGATGCTCCAACACGTAATAAGGACACATGTGCGACTATGTTCATAGCAGCATTATTTATAACAGCGAGAAACTGGAAAGAACCCAGATACAATTCAGAGACCTCATGAAACTCAAGAAGAAGGAAGACCAAAGTGTGGTTGCTTCGGTCTTTCTTAGAGGAGGGAACAAAATACCTATGGGAGGAGATACAGAGATGAAGTGTGGAGCAGAGACTGAAGGAAAGGCTATCCAGAGACTGCCACACCTGGGGATCCATCCCATATACATTCACCAAACCCAGACATTATTGGGGATGCAAAGAAGTGCATGCTGACAGGAGACTGATATAGGTGTCTCCTGAGAGACTCTTTCAGATCCTTGCAAATATAGAGGCAGATGCTATCAGCCAACCATTGAACTGAACATGGGGGGTCTCCAATGAAGGAGTTAGAGAAAGGACTGAAGGACCTGAAGGGTTTTGCAACCCATTGGAAAACAACAATATCAACTAACCAACCCCCCAGCCTACAGAACTCCCAAGAATTAAACCACCAACCAAAAAGGGTCCCATGGCCCCAGCCACACATGTGGGCCTGTGAAGGCTTTTATGCCTCAGTGTAGGGTAATGGCCAAGCAGGAGAGGCAGCAGTGGGTGGACAGTTCTGTGAGCACCCTCCTAGAAGCAGATGTAGGGAGGAAGGGATAGGGGGTTTCTGGTGGGGAAACTGGCAAAAAATTGATAGCATTTGAAATGTAAATAAATAAAGAATCTAATAAAAAAAGAATCAGAAGGAAGCAAAAGAAAAGAAATTGCATGGAAAGACAATCCAATGAAGCTCTCTGAAGGAGGACATAGTAAAAACAAAACAAAAACAAAAACAAAACAAACAAACAAACAAAAAAAAACATATTTAGTCGTCAACTAGAGAATGCAATGGTATAAAACAGAATTTCTCATTCATAGCATGATAAACAAGGATCGTGAGAGAATCCAGTTTGCTTGGTCTCTTCACTCTCAGAGGTGTGAGATGCTTATTCTCTCTGTTGAGTTGAGATGTCCTGTGGTACTGAGCAAGACTTCAGGGCAAATGTGCAAAACCACCCTAAACAAAACAATACAGTGTGCTCTCCAAATGGTTCTGAAGTAGCAGTGTCCAAAGAGTTAATGCTTTTGTAGAAGAGCTTAAATCAAAAGTATATAAACTAATATCACTGCTCCTCTTATAACTAATACACACACACACACACACACACACACACACATATATATATATATATATATATGTATATATATATGTATAAACTGGAGATAGTAAGTGGAATAAGAAAAACATAACACATCTTTTAGTTGTGTACATTATATTGCAACTGTGTTTCGTAATGTAGATTGCTCTGTATGCTTTACACTCAAATATGTTTTACTTTGTAAATTGTATCAGAAAGAAACTGTTATAACCACCATAATAACCACATACTTTTCTATGTAACAGAGAATTGTAATACCCTTGTTAAAGAAGAGTAGTAATAGATAGCATGGTTTAGTATGTGCTGGCATCTGTAGTTATATAGGTGTCTCCTGAGAGACTCTTTCAGATCCTTGCATATATATATATATATATATATATATATATATATATATATATATATATATATATATATATATATATATATATATNGGAGGTGGAACCCTTGATCCTGTGGAGGCTCAATTCCCCAGGTTAGAGGAGTGCTGGGGTGGTGAGACAGGACTGAGTAGGTGGGTGGGAGAGTACTCTCAAAGAGGCAGGGTGGGTGGGAGGGGCTAGGGGGCTTATGGAGAGAAAACTGGGAAGTGAAATAACAAAATAAAATGAAATAAAGATAAAAACAATTTACACATTTTATATTGGGAAAACATTTTTCAAGAAGTATCACCAAATTAACAAATTGCACAGGAAAATGTTCTTTTTATGGGAGCCACCCTTGGGTTTACATCTGTTCTTTTCTCTATGTCATAGTGTTTCTCTATTACAATATCCTATTATCTTACTTATATATCTGTGTAGAAATTAAAAACGAAGTAAAGTGAAGTAAATCATGTTCTTATTAGATAATATTGTTCTTTAGATGAGTTAAAACATGTTTAAAATATTGTTTAAATAACCACCACAGTGCCTCTTGAGTAATTATTGTAAGCAGGGAAGTGATGAGCAGGCATTGCTACCACTGATCACTCTACTCACACATACAACCATAGTGATGCTTAGGCCCCTGTCACTAGGCTCTCAATCCAACCTTCCTATTGTCTTGTAATTAATGTCACATGGCTTTAATTGGATTTTCTACTTGTAAACTTCCTGGATTAAGATTTGTATTGCTATGTTAATTAGCTTTAGTTACCAAGGATGATCTGTGCAACCAAGAACCAGAATTGCCATTCTGGAATCTCACTGTAATAACACTGGCACGAGGTAGTCTCTCTTGGAGACGATCCAAGCAATTTTAATTATCGGAGTGTTTAAAAGATCATGTTAGAAGACTGTTTTAGCAGCAAGGCAGGCAGTTGCACAGCATACATATTCCGAGAGACATTGTGAAGAGGTTATAGTGTGATTCCATCATTATTTGTCGTGTACTTAAATGTGCCACATAGTTTGTTTTGCTAGGAAAGCATCTTCTTCTACATGACCTTGAATTCTTTGAGAAATGATACTCATAGAAGGAATCACTGAAGAATAACTTAAAGAGTTCCCAGAGAGACTTCATAGGAAGGTTCAAAAGAAGATTTAGTGAAACAGGCCTAGGAAATGTGTTTGAACAACATTATGGCTTACAAATGACATCTTTCCAGGTGTCGATATTTTAATTCTCAGAAGGACACTTTTCCATGGAATATAATAAAGTCTTTATTTGGGGGCAATTATCTCAATGTTTCTACTTAAATTGGAACAATAAAATAGAAATGAAATTTCAAAATGTTGTCTATTCCCTGGTGAGTTTATTTGCTGGGCTGCTTTAAGAACACATTGTAGAATGACTGCCTTAAACAGTATAAAAAATGATATTGTTTTGCTTCTTTGGAGAATATGGATCAGAATTAAGGTGCTACTGAGTGTGATTTCTCGGGAACAGCTTCCCATTCCTTGAAAATGGCTGTCTTCCTTGTTGTCTTTACGCTGTCTCTCCTCCTTGGGGTTTCTGCCTGAATTATATATATATATATATATATATATATATATATATATATATATATATATATATATATATATTCAAGAAAGCAACCAGAATGAATTAAAATCCACCTTTTTTTACTTCAATTTAACATTGCTTCTTTGTGATGAGGGCAGAGAGAGAGACAGAGGGTGGAGAAGGGAAGGAGAGGAAGAGATAAGGTGGAACTTATAGGAGAGGAAGGGGAGCCAGAACCATACAGTCCTTTGAGCCATAAGTATTGTGGATTTCTTAGATAGATTATTAAATAATAATTAGGGCGCATATGCCCCATCTAGATGTGTAGCTTGTGTTTATATTAATTGAGTTTTGAGTTCACTGAGTGGGCATGTTGTGGGTTGAGAATTTACTAATATAAATTCGACTGATAAAACAAAAACAAAAACAAAAACATTGCTTCTTTGCTAAAGGACCTCATGTTCAGATTAAGTCACAGACTGACTTATAAATAATTCAGATTTCAAGGTTCTACTGGAACACCATTCAGCCCATAATACCATAATACATGCTTAATACATGGTTGTTAATGTGAAAATAAAAGATAGTAGGCATGCTAATCATCATCAATCCAATAAATGAATGCGTTGTCTGTTAGTATGTGATAGTGTAAAGAAACACTCATAGTGACTATTCTCTCAAATTCAAATCATGTGGTATATTTACACTAGAGAGAATGTCAAGAGTCACAGTTTTATCCCATTTTGATTATATATATATATATATATATATATATATATATATATATATATATATCACAAAGAGGTGAAACTATGAAATTATTATTATTATTATTATTATTATTATTATTATACTACATTCTATGTAGTTTGTCATGTTCAAAATATATTAAAATAATTTTCATGTAGATTACAGATAGTACTGGAAAATACACTACTTTCTAAGCTATTTTTTCTTTTTAAAATATACAAAAGAATTTGAAGCTCAACATATCAAATGTGCAATTATAAAATATTTAATTCCCACTTATTGTTATTTATCTTATTTTAAATCCATTGTTTTGAGGTGGCACAGTGTCATATGCACATATTCCCAGTACTCAGGAAAGTGACACTGGAGTGCGACTTGTGCCCAGCAGTTCTAGTCTATAGCAAAATCCCATATCGAGTAATATAGTCAAAGATTCCAATTTTTTAATTTCTTATTTTATTATATTGTGCTTCAAAACCAAGTTCCTTGTAAATTACATGTTAAAATGAATTCATATTATTATATTGAATAACTCAGATTAACTTAGGCTCTTCCAATTTTTTGGACAATTTTAAACATTGACATTTTTTTCATCTGTTTTGGATACTGTCAATTATTTCCTATTCCATAACAGTTGACACATATACTTACAGATATTCATTCCTCTATTAAAATATAATGATGTCCCTTTTGGACTGTATCATTGCATTGTCTATTTTGGACCACATATATTATTTATAATAAGAGGAATATCAGACTATGTAGAGGAGAATCCTAAGATAGAAGATTTCATGTTCTGTGTACCATGTGATATACTTTGGAATTCCTGGAAGTTTAAATAGAAAAATAAGGAGATTTTGAGGCCTCTCAAGGAACTAAGCCATGTAAATTTCAGTGCTATTGAAAAAAGTTAAGTGCATCCTCTCATACTTCTCACTATAAGGCAGATGGTTAAAATGGGAATTTTGCTTGTTCTTTTGGATGAATTGTTGATAAGAGATCAGTAATCACATTTTTTTTTGCTTTTTCCGATAAATTATACTATGTTTCATCTCAGTTCGACTGCTCTGGCCTGATCAAGTTCTGTACAACCTTTGGACCACTCTCCAAAATCAGGGGGTAGTCGGCCATTTCTACCTAATATTCATGCTATTTTAGATGCTGATCTCCATCCATGGTTTCAGTCATTTCTAACTGTAGCTCTGTTTGCAACTTGAATTATAGTTTAGTGTAGTTTTTAACAGAAAAGCCAAAATTTAAATTCTCCATTTGTATCTGTTGTAAAATATTCTCTAGGAGGGTAAATTCTATCATGTGTTTTCTTAGGTTCTGTCTACTAAAACGTTCAGCTAAAATTACATTCCAGGAGCAATTATGAAGAAGGGAGGACACTGCTACGTTCTTGCTTTCAGAATTCTGGGCATTTGTATTACTTGTCGCTTGTATTACTTAAGCTATAAATAACAGGAAATCTGATTTTTCTAAAAGCTGTTTGGAGATTTTACAAAGACTTACATGGACAAGTCTTCTGTCTTCTGTTCTGCAGGTATATCCCTGGAGTGGAGACAATTCTTCTGTCAAGAGTTTAATACCAGAGTTCACTCGCATAAGGCAATATGAAAAATTCTCCTTTCTTTATGTAAGTATTAGTAGTGGTGATCATTATTGCCCATGCAAAGCAGTTAGGAAGCTGGCTCCACATCGAAATATGTAGAAGTATATGCTTTGCAAATATAAATGATAGTTTTTATTGGAAGAAAAAAAAAAAAAAAACAGTATCATAATGGGGTAAGTGATATGGGTGTTCTTATATTTTTCAGTACTTCAAATCTTCTGCCCTTCCTCCAAAAAAATGAAAAGGCAGACAGAAAAGCAAGCAAGTTTCCTTTTTATGACAATGACCTCCATAGGAGAAGCACACATTCAAGTGGTAAAGAGGAAATGTGATTAAACTGTCTACTAGAAGCCTTTTAAGGTTCTCATAAAAATTGGATGTGCAGGAAAGACTTGAACAATACATTAAGTGCTGCGTACATTGAATGTGCTCAGGGTTTTAAAATTTTCAAAAGGGAAGC
This sequence comes from Mus minutoides, assembly GCA_902729485.2. Lineage (NCBI taxonomy): Eukaryota > Metazoa > Chordata > Mammalia > Rodentia > Muridae > Mus > Mus minutoides. Next base: position 38,723 of record LR750126.1, read on the forward strand.
CTATCTTCTCTCCACATCAACTAATGTTTTTTCACCTCTGTTTTGTTCACTGAAGCTTACAAAACAGCCACCCTCATCTTACTTATTACAAAGAAAAAGAAGAAAGAAAAGAAAAGAACAGGAATCAGCTTAGAGCTTTGTAACAACTACATTATTTATGAATATTCTATGTACTTTTATCTATAAGTGCAAATCTAATTATATATATATATATATATATATATATATATATATATATATATATATGTGTGTGTGTGTGTGTGTGTGTGTGTGTGTGTGTGTGTGTGTGTGTGTGTGTGTGTGTGAGTGTGAGTGTGGCATACACCCAAATGAGATGCAGAGGACAGAGTTTGGGGCTTTCTTTTCTCTACTGGAGTCATGTATACCGCGGACTGTGTGATGCTGTGTAAACAGTGCAGGCTTATACTACAAATCCCTGGTGGGTGTCCTGTGTACTGTGTAGGTTACATCTCAAAGCAAGGTCAAAGTCAGAGTGTTTGGAAATGTTATTACTAAGATATTCTAAATGAAACCGTATCCTGTAATTAATTGTTAACAGCACAGAGAGGGAGAAAAAGGCATTATTTCAAGTAGGTATAGTATGTTATTTCAACTTTCCTGAGAACACACAGTATTCTGATGAATATATATGCCAGGGCCAAACCAATAAGTAGCCTGATAACATATTATTGTGAAATTTCGAATAAAATTAAAAGAAAGATATGCATTTTTCAGTCAGAAGGATCATGATAGACCATTGTGGAAGTAAAATAAATATGACTGATTTACAATAAAAGAACCTATTTAAGTTTACATTGCAGATAGAGCAGAGCATAGGAGAGAGAGAGAGAGAGAGAGAGAGAGAGAGAGAGAGAGAGAGAGAGGGGGGGGGAGGCAAGGATGGTGGGTGGAAGAAGGAGGGAGAGAGAGGAAGGAACAAGAGAAAATGAGAGAGAATAAGAGAACCATTACTCTGCATTTTGAGTGCAATGGATATAGAGTCGTCTTAAGAGCAGGCATGTGGCCTGTCTTCTTTTCTGCAGGTATATCCCTGGAGTAGAAGAAATTCTCCTGTCAAGATTTTAATACTTTATATCAGCACCAGGTTATTGATTCCATCTAAGTGAACTTATTTGGATTTCTTTTTATCAGTCATTTCAAATTTTATGAAGACTTTCCAGAGGTTATAGAATATGCCTTTCAATATTCAGCTTTCCATACTATAAGTCAGTGGACTGCTTGAAAAAACTTTTATTTATAGTGGCTCCTAGTAAATGAACTTACCCAGTGCAAAAATGCTTGTGTATGCATGGCTGAGGGTGTCTTGTTGCTCTTATTTGAATATAACTGTTACGTTATTAGTCTTGAACTGAGTAGTAGATTAGAAAGGGAAAATCAGTAGTCTAACGAACACAAATATTTGTATCTGCTATCACTACAGGGAGGAAATTAGAGGATCTGTCTTTCTTGATAGCTTACAGAATAATTCATGATCTATCTTTCTTGAAAGAGTACTAAAGCACTTTTGACTCATAGTATTCACAGGCCCTGAGTAAAAATCTTGGCTCCATTGCTTGCTAGGTGCTTAATATTAAAGTAAATTCACTTAGCAGTCCTTTGTCTCAGGTACTTCCTCTCCACACTCTCAGTGTCAGCAAACCATTCTTCAGGCTGTGAGTTAGCTTAAACATATTTATAAGATGAAGTATTGAAGTACCTTATACTCCCTTGATTAAAAAGTATTTCTACTAAAACTATAAAAAGAATTGAATATTCAAAACCCATATTCACAAAACAACCTCTCATCCTCTCACCCAAATAAAACAATCTCCTCCTGGGGCAGTTTTTAAAAATAACATATGATTATCAATACCACTAATAAATCTTTTCACAAAAATTTTAGAATCTACTTTGAAAAAAAAAAATCAGAACAAAAGTCGTCAGTCCAAATGTTAAAATGACATTTATATATATCTGTACATATAATCTATAAAACAATTTTAAATTGAATGCTATAAATTCACAATATCATTAAATCCTATTTATTGACATAACTGTGGGAAAATATGCCCACAAATGTGTTTTAGCCGATCAAACGATATTTACAAATGTATGTTTTAGAAATCCTTAAAGATATTTCTTTATTGTAGAAATTGGATATACTTGTACTGTTATAATAAATGTATTGATAACACCACTCATCATTTGATCATGTCAGAACTCAACTATAGCCAATGGAGATAGTCTAAACCAAGTGAATATTATTATTATTATTATTATTATTATTATTATTATTATTATTATTATTACCTGGGCTGAGAAAAAAATTAAAGAATAAAAAATGATATAATATTAAAAATGGCATTGGCAGTGTTACTCAACTTAGAGTGAAATAACAAGCCTTTTGCCTTTTTGTGTATTATATCTCATACTTGAAATACCTATAGTTTCTTATTTCAAATGCATTTGTCGGAGAGAAAATGTTCTCTTTTGTGGAATTTTTATGTCAACAGCATGTGATCCAAAGACCTTTTATCTTCGGCATCAGTATATTTCTAGCATTATTACTGAAGACAATACTAAAGAATTATTTAAAGAAAATAATTCTTCAGTTTCTCAGGCAAAGAAGTTAAGTAGCTATTTCATGAAACTCTCCAGGAAAGACTAAGTTGGCATATCAGCAATATATATTATCAAATTGTAGTTTGTTTTATTTCATAATCCATACAACAAAGCCAAAGTTGTCACCCACTTAGAAAAACTCTTGACTTGGTCTTACACTAATAGTAAGATAGATTTATTAGACCTCATTTTCTAAACTGGGAGGGTGAATGCTCTAGTTGTTCATATACTAGATTTATATAAGTACTTAACTATGCTTAAGATAAAAGGGAGTTTGAGTTGGTGTGTGTGTGTGTGTGTGTGTGTGTGTGTGTGTGTGTGAAAATAAAACATTTATTTCTCCCTTTTAGACCAGGAACAATCTGCATATCAGACAAACAAGGCAGAAAAGAAGTATCATCAATCATTTCTTAGAATCTTGTGAAATGTCTTGGATTTTTTAAATATTACTTTAAAATGTATTCATTTGGCAGAGCTCTAATTATACAACACAAAGTATGACATTTATTTGTATACAAAATATTTAGAATCCAATAATTTTATTAAAAAACAGATTAGGCAAAGCAATTAGAATAAAACACATATTGGTTTTTTAATAAAACTAAGGAAACAATGATTCTCATGGGTGTATATTCAATTAATTAATGTTACCCAATTTTCAGATCTAAGCAATACTATATGAGAGATTTTTGGTGGCAAATGTGACCAAAGAACATATAATCTTCCTACTGTTATGCTTTGCTACTTGAATAGTGAACTACCAAGATGGTTAAAAAAAAAAAAAAAAAGCAATATGTGATATTAATTGAAGTTGATTGAATGTGGCCTGAGTTACAAGGAAAGACACACTTTTTTTTTTTTAATTGGTTATTTTGTTTATTTACATTTGAAACGTTAGTCCCCCCTCCTGGTCCCAACCCTGATATTCCCCTACTAAACTCCCCTCCCCTGTCTCCAAAAGGCTGCTCCCTCACCCATTTCACAGGACCCAGGGCTTTCTCTCCCATTGATGCATCTGGAGTCATGGGCCCCTCATTGTGTATTCTTGGTTGGTGGTTTAGTCCCAGGGAACTTGGGGTGGGGGGAGAGTTCTGGTTGATTGATATTGTTCCTCCCAAGGGGTTGAAAACCTCTTCAGTTCCTTTAGTACATTCTCTAACTACTCCTTTGGGGTTCCTGTGCTTAGTCCAATGGTTGGCTGCAAGCATCCACATCTGCATTCTTAAGGCTCTGACAGAGCCTCTCAGGAGACATCTACATCAGGTTCCTGTCAGCAAGCACTTTCCAGTATCAGCAAGTATATGGGTTTGGTGGCTGCACAAGGGAAGGTCCCCCAGGTGGGACAGTCCCTAGACAGCCCCCCTTCAGTCTCTGCTCCATTCCTTGTCCCTGTGTGTCCTTTAGACAAGAGCAATTATGAGTTAAAATTCTGAAGGGTGAGCAGCCCCACCCCACAACCAGAAGCAGTCCCTAACCTCTGGATATGGTCTCTACAGATGTTCTCCCCACTTTTTGTGTATTTCTGCTGATGTCATCTGGCATCTGGGACTTTCTGGTGGCTATTCCTGTTTCTCATTCTCCATTGCTACACCTCTCTATTCAATTTTGTGACCTTCTGTACACATTATCTGTCTCCTCCCACACCAAATTCTGCCCCCTCTTCTTTCCTCTCCCCCTCCTCACTTCCTCCCAAGTCCCTCCCACCCACTACCTCCCATGATTATTTTGTTCCTCCTTCCAAGAAGAACTGAAGAACCCACACTCTTGTCTACATTTTCTTGACCTTCATATGGTCTGTAAGTGATAGTTTTGGTAAATAGCTGCAAAATCTCATTTTAAGCCATTCTACTGAGTCAATGCTAAGTTGAACTATTGAACTTATAACTGTTATTCCTCTTCTTCTCAGCCCCTCTCTCCATTCACTTTTCCCTATCTAGTATTCCTCTGCTTTGAACAGTGTCTATTATTTCTCCTTTCACCTCTCCCCGGACGCTTTTTCCGTTCCCTTCTCTTTTATATTTGAATGAGGCATCTTGACATAAATCATAAAACAAATAACAATATCAATGCTATAAGCAACTTCATTATCACTGAATCAGAAAGAGGATTTTTCCATGGTTTGTGTTTAGGCTGGCTACATGTGGTTGCCATGTTCTCTTCAATAGCTCCAACTTTCATGGAGAATCACTAAATACTGATAATACACTTTTAAACAAGATAATGGGAAAGTGTGATTTTAAAATTTCTACAATTCCCTTTTCCTCTTTTACACAAAACTCATAACTTTAACATCTTTAAGAATAGGGATGCCAGTACTCGGGAGGCAGAGGCAGGTAGATTTCTGAGTTTAAGGACAGCCTGGTCTACAAAGTGAGTTCCAGGACAGTCAGGGCTATACAGAGAAACCCTGTCTGAGGGGGGAAAAATGAATAGAGATGCAATTGGGAACTGCTTTACTTCTTTGAACCTAGTAGTAATGTGTTACTACTATATGTGTTAATTTACATGTATGTATTATATATATATATATATATATATATATATATATATATATATATATATTACAAACATACACACACACACACACACACACACACACACATATATATATATATATATATATATATATATATATATATATATACATATATATGTTTAAGATGAAAATACTGTGTATTAATCTTTGCTATTTTAATTCATGTGTACATTTATAGCACATAATTAATTGTAATAGAAATATGTAAATAAAATCTGTAGTGTTCTTAATCTGTGATGTGATCTAATATCAACATTAACTAGGAAAAGAGGTGACAAAAAACTCAATTCAAACTGCAATATTACTGACACCTGTAAGGCAGAGTATTCCAACTAATAGAAGACCAAGTAGACTTCGTTGTTGCTACTCACAGTCATTTGGGTCAACTTCATGCGTAACTTCATATACCAACTTTTAAGTGTCAACCTGTCCATGCCACCTCACCCTGCCTGAGAGTCTCCAGCCACAAATTTTCTGAGTCAAACTCCAACTGAACACCCAATTCTTCTGGCCTCTATCCTGCCAACCTGATGGTAAAGGTATCAATCAACTTTCTTGGTTCTCTAGGATACTAACTCACACTACAGATTTTAAAGCTCTTAATTTTGGGAGGTTGTGAAGATGGCTTGATATACAAGAGCACTGGCTATTCTTCTAGAGAACTTGGGTTTGAGTCCCAGTACCGATATGGTGCCTTACAATCTTTTATATAAAACTCTACTTCCATAGTAGTTGACACCCTCCTTTGGGCTTCATAGCATGTTTGTGGTGCAAAGAAATATAAGTAGGTGAAACACTCACATATATTAAGTAATAAAAAAAATAAATTAAAAATAGTATCTGCAGGGATTATGTACTTAAAATGAATCTGTCTGTCAATGCATTTCAGTACCGTGTTCGTTCTCATCAGAAAGTGAATATTACACCGTAACCAAATCAGGACACATTACATGAATGTAAACTCTAGGTTATTAAAAAACAGTGTCTTAAATCAATTCATTTGACTTGGCATCTAATAAAGTAAGTATTCACCAAAACCATAAATATATGTACATATATTATTTACAGCGCATTTGTATGCATAGGCATAAACAAAATCCAAACAAGTGGTGTATGTGGGCAAAATGAAGAAGAAAGAAAATTATGAATATATGCTGTCTAAAGCAAAGAATATAGGCCAGGAGTGTGGAACCCGAATTGATTTAGAATCTTCCTGCTAATAAACTGCATGAGCTTGTTTCTCTCTCTGGAAAATTCAAAAAAACTTATTTCTCAGAGTGTCAGATTAAATAATAATGACTATGTTTATATATTTGGGTTCTTGTAAAAATTAAGTGCATAGTAACAAGTCTATCACTCCCTCTGAAAGTTGTCAAGCAATTTATTCAACATTTTTTATTTATTTAAAAAATAGATATTTTCTTTATAAAGTATATACAAATGATGAAGTATTCAAAAGGAGATCATTTCCAACAATGAGACAGTATATTTCAAGCTTTATAAGTCTATGCCAGTAATAGTGTCCAGCCTTAGAGCCTCTCCTTGAGCTGGATCCCAAGTTAGGTCCATCACTAGACCTCCTTTCCCACCTCTCTTCTCCATTTTTGTCCCTGCAGTTCTTTTAGACAGGAACAATTCAGGGTCAGAGGTTTTTACTGTGGGTGTCAACCCTATCCCTTCACTTGATGCCCTGTCTCTCTACTGGAGTTGGATTCTACAAATCCCTTTCTTCACTGTTGGGCATTTCATCTAAGGTCCCTCCTTCTGAGTCCTGAGCATCTCTCACCTCCCAGATCTCTTATAATCTAGAGTGCCCTCCCCCACTTCCTTCCTCCTGAGGTTCCTGTTTCCATTCTTTCCACTGGACCTCAAGGCTTCACTCCTAGTTCCTCTCCCATACCTGATCACGTTCCCCCTTCCCCTCCGCGTTCTCTTTCCCAGCCAGGTCCCTCTCTCCCACACCTGATCACGTGCCCCCTTCCCCTCCCATTCTCTTTCCCACCCAGGTCCCTCTCTTCCACACTTGATCATGTGCCCCCTTCCCCTCTCCGTTCTCTTTCCTACCCAGGTCCCTCTCTCCCACACCTGATCACGGTCCCCCTTCCCCTCCCCGTTCTCTTTCCCACCCAGGTCCCTCCCTCACATTGTTGGCTTCAGTTCTGTGGATTGTATCCTGTGTATTCTGTATTTTTTTTTTTTTTTGGCTAATATTCACTTATAAGTGAATACATAGCATGCATGTTCTTTTCGGTCTGAGTTACCTCATTCAGCTGATGCTATATAGAGTGTTTACAGACAAGAGCCTAGCATGGTGGCCTTCCAAGAGGCCTAAGAAGCAGTTGAAAGAGCCAGATGCAGATGATTACACCCAGCCAATGGGGAGAATAGGGAACCCCTGTGAATTAGGGAAGGAAAGGCTGGAAGAAGCCGAAGAGGATTGTGATCCCATAGGAAGACCAGCAGTCTCAACTAATCTAGACCCCTGAGATCTCTCAGACACTGAGCCACCAATCAGGAAGCATATACCAGTTGGTATGATGCTACTGACACATATACAGCAGAGGATTGCCAGGTCTAGCCTTAGTGAGGGAAGTAGCACCAAACTCTGGAGACGACCCAAGGAGTGGGGCAGTCTTGTGGAGTGGTGGTGGGAACATCTTCTTGGAGAAAGGGGGAAGAGGAATGGGATGAGGAACTGTTGGATAGTAGACTGGGAAAGGAATAACAACTGGACTGTAAAAACAGATTAATAATAATAATAATAATAATAATAATAATAATAATAAAGTCTATGTTTCTCATAGATATTGCCTAAATGAAGTATTTGAAGTTAAATTTGATAATAAACATATAAGCTTCTAAGCAATTAAATCACAATCTAAATAATGGAGAGCTAAATATGACATGGATATAGTGATTTGTATTTTTTTCCAGTGAACTGATTCTAAGAACAAAAATTGTAGACATATAAGTTCATTTTTTTTTAACTGTGGAACTTTTTTTGTCTAAATTGTGTATGTCTTTCCATCTCTTGACTGCATATAATATCTAAAATAAATAAATATTATGTGGAGCATCGACCTTTATTTCCTATAGAATAATAATAAGAAAATTTGTAAATGTTCAGTATAAATGCAATTTTAATACTTCATATATTATATATGTGGAGAAATGACCATACTTATTAAATGATATAAGTAAATGTCATTTGAAGCATATGAATATTTTAAGAATCTAGCTTTTAAATTTGATAGGTACTAAAGCAATATGACCTATAATTGTAATCTCAGGACATAGTAAGATGCAGCAGGATTACCACAAATTCAAAACCATTTTAATTACTCAGGGAGAGAGCTAGTCTGGGTTACAAAGTTATACTCTGAAATTAATGTTAAAAAATATATAAGAAGGAAAAGCAGTTGATTGAACCAAAGAGTTAAAGTAGTAAAAGTAGGAAAACAAACTGTAACAACAAAACTCAAGCAAATAAAACTAAAAAACAACAGCAAAAATGTCACAAATACTGACAAAAAATGTCTATGTATAAGCAATCACTATGATACTGAGCATTTAATACTGACAATGACGGATAATAACAGCATAACAAGTTTCATAAGTATTTCCTTCTTGCCTTTCATAATTTGGAAAACCAGAGAAGCCAAATCCTTCATTTTTTTTTTTGAAATTCTAAATATCTTCATAGATCTTTCCTTAATTTTGAAAAAAAATGAAAAATAAAATTTTGAATTAAATTTTAACATAAGGACCCAAGATGTTTACAAGGCCTGTTTAACCAAGTTTACTTCAGTGAGTACGATGAAGGATGAAGTGTGTTAACAGACTTGCCCAGCCATGATTCACCTTCTTGAAAGTCTGCACTTTTATACAGTTGTAAGACAGAGTACATTGGCTGGAATTCTAAAAGTCATGAAATCCATAAGATTTCAGTCCTGTGGTACAGATTTCTTACACTCGAAAATGGAAGGTAGAAAAATCTCTTTTACAAACTGTGTCTTAATTTAAAAAAAAAATCCCCAGTATCAAATTATTATGTATCAATGATAAGTAAACCAAAAATTGAGGTGGAGTAACATTTTAGGATTTTCTTGTACAGTAATGTGCTATTAAAATTAACTGATAATCATATTCTCCTCAAAATGCATGCTCTAGTGCTCAGATCATGCGATATATGCAAAATATAATTACTACTGGAAGAGAAAAGAGAGAGCTCTAGAAAAATTAATGGTAGAATATTGCTACTACATATTTTCTTTATCATATCAAAAAATAGGGGGGTGGGTCAGAAAATAATTTTAAAAGAAACATAAGAAAAAAAAAAAAACAAACAAACAGTTGATTGAACCAAAGAGTAGTAAAAGTTCCTATACACACTAAGAAATGAGGGGATTTCTATTTTAAAGAAAGAAAAAAATGTTTTTTGTTTTGTTTTGTTTTTTGTTTTTTTTTTGTTTTTTGTTTTTTTTTTGGTTTTGTTTTGTTTTTAAAGTAATTTGTTTCTGTTTAAAGAAAACATTTGTGACAAGGTTAGAAAGGTAGCTTGGGGGAGAAATTTTACAAGGTCATACACACAAACAAAGGATAATGAGCACTAATCAAGCCATGCTTTATTTGAGAAAGAGTAAAGTTAAAATGGGCTGACATAATTAGAGATTCTCCTTAGCAAGGTGAATCTGGCTCTCTTTAGTGAGATAGATTGTACAAGAGGCACTGAATGAAGAAAGGGAAATCAAGCAGGTTTTAGAACACTGTAATCTTGAGGGAGAGTGAAAGTGCTCAAAAGCATAAAACTGATGGGAAGGACCAGGCAGACATTACAGAACTAGAAATGACTACATGCTGGAAAAGATGTAGGTTGGAGGGAGGTGAGACAGTTTTCAATGTTACATTATAAATAGAAGTTCTATGAGTCTGAGAATGTGAATATCGATGCGAATGAACTCACCATATGTATTTGCAATACTAGCAGGCAATCCTGAAAACTCAGACTGTGTAAATGTTGCAATTTATTACAACTTTTGATATAGATACAATTTACAGAAGAACGGTTGCTGGTATGGTATGAATTTGGTTGCTAGAGATAAATCATTGACCACTAACCCAAAGTAATGTTTAATAGCATTTCATAAAACTTATGTGATATGAGGTATTCTATCTGTCTTACATTTCTACTTCTCAAAATTATTCATGTTTCTCTGTTGGAATGCAGAATTTGTGTCAATAAGCACTTTGCATTAGGGTAAGCATGTGCATGCTTATATTTTACTACACTCTGTATCCTTGCTTATGTTTAGTGAATAGTGCATTGTTTTAAAAAATAAATAAATAAAATGTATAACACTAAAAAGCTTACATTTGCTGGGCAGTGGTGGCACAGGCATTTAATCTCGGCACTTGGGAGGGAGAGACAGGAAAATTTCTAAGTTCAAGGCCACCTTGTTCTACAGAGTGAGTTCCAGAACAGCCAAGGCTATACAGAGAAACCCTGTCTCAAAAAACATAACAAAACAAAACAAACAAAAAATGCTTACATATTTCAATGTAAGTTCCAGTATAGAAAAGAAGTGCTAAATAATGTACAATAAGAAGTATGGAAATGTCTAGAAATTTTATGCAAATATTAAAATGAGCAACAATCACCAATATTTTATGGAAAAAACAGTTGTACTATGCAATCAAATACTAGGATATTTTTTCTTATTTTATTTATTATTAGAGAATTTCTTCATTTACATTTCAAGTGTTATCCCAAAAGTCCCCTGTACCCCCCCCCGCCCTGCTCCCCTACCCTTCCACTCCCACTACTTGGCCCCTGCATTCCCCTGTACTGAGGCATATAAACATTGCTAGACCAAGGGCTTTTCTTCCCCAATAATGGCCAACTAGGCCATCTTCTAATACATATGCAGCTAGAGACATAAGCTCTGGGGGTTCTGATTTGTTCATATTGTTGTTCCATCTATAGGGTTGCAGAACCTTACAGCTCATGGGTACTCTCTCTAGCTCCTACATTGGGGACCCTTGTTCTGCCGTATAGATGATTGTGAGCATCCACTTCTCAAATACTAGAATATTAATTGGTATAATGAAGACATAGTTTATTGGGAGCTTTAACTATCTCCGTAAGATAAATATATTTGACATCCCTCTGTAATTGTTCTTCATTTTGTAACACATTATCGTCACATTTAATTACTAAGCATTTTGGAAAATTATTCAGCAGTCTCAGTTTGAAGCATCTCAGTCAGGGGTCTATTTTTTTCACAGAAAATTACTATGTGAGAGCAAAGAGTTTACTAGTGTATATGCTAAATTGATGTGAGAATGGAAAAAATAGCTTTCTTTTAATCCTTTTAGTAATTTTGATTGAAAAAAAGCAGACTCACTATCTGAATAAATATGCTTTGAAGAGAGCGTCATGTGGGTGAAAGGGCAAATGTTCGCTGGATTCTTTATTATGCATTCACATATATGCATGTGTATGCATATGTGTATGCATGTGTGTATATGTGTATGTGGACTCCAGCATCCATCCAAAATGGAATTTCTCTTATGTGTGCATGCTAATACACTGAGTGAGAAATGGCATCTCCAGACAAGTTGTTCTCCCTGTGACAGCTGAATTGCACTCTTCCAAATATGCTAAAACAACAGATTTTCATTTTGTTCAAGGACTTACATCATCATTAAAAAGCATTTGAGAATTTGTTCCAGTCATCAGAAACACAGAGCTCGGAGAGAAAATAAACACTGAGGTACCAATGTCACACAGGATTTAAACCTTTGAAAGAGCATATGCAATTACAGAGAACCTTCTCACGGTAAACAGCAGAGGCAAGGTCTTACAAATAAATGGAGTAGGCAGCTTATGGGATGTGATTACAGGGGCAAGCCAGATGCTACCATCTAAAAATATCTTTCCCTCCTGTTACCTTTAGAATTCATTCCTTTGCATCTTCGAGTGTTTTTGATCTGCAAGAAACCCCCATTAAAGTGTAAATACTCCTGGGAGATAAGGAGCCTTAATCTTTCATCAACTCTCATCTTAGCAGACTAGTTGGAATGAAACAAGAAATAGAACAGAGATTTGGAAAAATTAATAGAGAAATAAGATAAAGGGATCACAGCAGTAGAGACCCTAAACTTGGAATTTCTATATTTGACAAATTTACCCTGCATCAATTTTGAGTCCATGGGTGATTTATAAGAAAAAAAAAAAAAAAAAAAAAAAAAAAAAAAAAAAAAAAAAAAAAAAAAAAAAAAAAAAAAAAAAAAAAAAAAAAAAAAAAAAAAAAAAAAAAAAAAAAAAAAAAAAAAAAAAAAAAAAAAAAAAAAAAAGAGAGAGAAATTTTAAAACAGAGAAAGGGCTTCAAAAACATTATTAAAATACTGTGGAACTAATTAAAGAAACATTATTTTTCAGAATTATTCCACATTTGGAAGAAGTATCTAGACATTAAGGTATAGGACAGTATCCACTCTACTTTCTTTAAGAAGTCCTGAGCAGCATAATACTTCAAAGGATAAAGTCAAATCATTAATGGGAACAACTGGAGTCTATTAAAGGATCCGGGGAAATACTAATTCAGATGATGCAAATACTAACATAATAATTATATTAAAACAGAATCATATAATAGCTGATATAGTTGTGTATTCTCCATAGTCACCAAAAATATGCCCTTTGAGGT